>JARQOC010000005.1:113425008-113532860 GCA_033576535.1 Allobates femoralis
TAAGGTGCTCTACAGAAGGTAACTTGAGCACCCGGCGGTGCATCCAGAGATAGATTAAACCTTCTGTAGAGCACCTTGTAGCGACGTGTAAAGGCGGTATCGGGTACCGTTTGCAACCGTTCGAACGTGCTCGTCAGTGTAGACAGACTAATGTTTATCAAAATGAACAAGTCATGGATCCGCAAGGACTTTTCCACCCCTGTGTCAACCTGGGGAGACTAAACGCTTGTGTACTTTTCAACGTGCTGCATTAAATTCCCCATTTCCATATTTCAACTCTGGGGCAATTTATACCACTTTAGTGGTGGCTGTGCCTAATAATTTTGAAAAATGGAGCTGCCTGCTGGATCCGGCTGGTTCCAGAAATACGGCGAAGCCCACGTCAAATTTTTTTCTGACAAATCCATAAAACAATATAAATAAAAGGGACTGCATCTTTATTAACCCCTGGACCATGGGCGAGAGGATAATAAAGATGCAGTCCCTTTTTTAGGATTGTTTTATTGATTTTTCAGAAAAAAAATGACGTGGGCTTCGCCGTATTTCTGGAACCAGCCAGATCCAGCAGGCAGCGACGGGCTGTCCCCAACCCCCAGGTGCCTATTTGTACCTGGCCGGACACAAGAATATAGGGGAGCCCTTTTTTTTAATTATTTCATGAATTTCATGAAATAATAATAAAAAAATGCATGGGGCTCCGCGCAATTTCGATGTCTAGCCAGCTACAGCTAAGCAGCTGGGGGCTGGAATCCGCAGCGCAGGGAGGCCCAAGCTTTCTGGGCACCCCCCGCTGCAAATTGCAGCCCGCAACCGCCCCAGAAGATGGCGCGTTCATTGAAGCGCCATCCTCTGGCGCTGAACCTCGCTCTTCCAGCGGCCCTGGTGGCGGTGGCATGCTGGGTAATAAAGAGGTTAGGGCCAGCTTTGTATTATCAGCTGGCCCTAAGCCCGAAATTTATGGCGGTCACTCCAATATTAGACATGACCGCCATGAATTTCTATTAAATTGTTTTAAAAAAAACACAACACAGAAAAAAATTTTTTTATTAGAAATAAAAAAAAAAGCCATTAGGGACTTCATCTTTAATTTAAAAAATCCTCTTCCGTCCGACGTAGTCCAAAACGCGATGTCCTCTCTGCTACATCCCTGTGCATAGATATAGATGTCTATGCACAGGGAGTGAGCATACTGAGAACAATCTCAGCTCTGCTACATCATCTCTGTGCACAGACATTCATGTCTGTACACAGGGAGAGAAGGCGGGCTCTAGGACCCTGGAGCTTCGGCAGCCTGCAGGACCCGAGCCCGGCACAGAGCAGACAGCCGGACTCGTTACTGTGCGAGTTTCCCTGCGATTACTTGCACAGTAACGAGTCCAATGCAAGTCAATGGCAATCCTAGTTTTGTCAGAGTCTCTGACAAAACTAGGATTGCCATTGATTTGCATTGGACTCGTTACTGTGCGAGTAATCGCTGGGAAACTCGCAGAGTACCGAGTCCTGTGAGTCCCTTACTACTCGCAGAGTAACGAGTCCTAGCGAGTAGACTCGCCCATCCCTAAGCTATTCTATCTATCTATCTATCTATCTATCTATCTATCTATCTAAATGAATAGAAAAAAACAGACAGCCCTTCCTTTAAGCTTTACAGCCCAGGTGCAAATCTATATAGCTGTGTAATATATAATCAAAAATAATAGCAGCACACTGGTTAAGTCAATGCATGCTAACACTATTGGTGTTATTTTTGAGAAAAAATAAAAACTAAAAAGTTTTTTCAAAAAAACTCAGATGTAAATTTTTTTTCCGTTTTTTTCCGTTTTTTATGGTTCTTTGCGCATGCATTGGCCAATGGATGCCAGCCCTTCAACCACGTCTCGGTGACCATAATTCTGAAGGGTCCCTATCTACACTTAAAGCCTCTCTCGTACCCTAGGGGTCTCTGTTTCAGTGGGCAGTAGTAGGAAACATACCTCTTCAGTAGCACCCAGTGGTAGGGAGGCAGGAGGGCAAGTCCAGCAGCAGAGCCAGCTGCTCTGCACACAATAAATGAATAGAAAAAAACAGACAGCCCTTCCTTTAAGCTTTTCAGCCCAGGTGCAAATCTATCTAGCTGTGTAATATATAATCAAAAATAATAGCAGCACACTGGTTAAGTCAATGCATGCTAACACTGATGTTTATATGTGTTATATTGGTGTTATTTTTGAGAAAAAATAAAAACGGAAAAAAACGGAAAAAAAAATTTACATCTGAGTTTTTTTGAAAAAACTTTTTAGTTTTTAGTTTTTCTCAAAAATAACACCAATATAACATTTATAAACATCAGTGTTAGCATGCATTGACTTAACCAGTGTGCTGCTATTATTTTTGATTATATCTATCTATCTATCTAGAAAAAACAGAGCAGCACTGCAGTATTGGGTGCAATTCAACCAAGTTGTCCTCAACACTCTCGATACATACAAAACCAAAAAAGTTGTAGCACTCCAATAGCAGATGACACACCTCAAGCCTTTAATGTGGCATAGGGTGGTTAAGTTTCACACTGGCTGGATAAAGGACGTGTGAGCCCAAAACATAGCCATTGTCACATTGCCACATTGAAGGCTTGACGTTTGTCATCTACTACTGGAGTGCTGGAACTTTTTTGGTTTCATATCTATCTATCTATCTATCTATCTATCTATCTATCTATCTATCTATCTATCTATTCTAACTATTTACAGCATGGGAAAGGATAATATTTAAAACGCATACGCATGACATACTGATGCTAGGTGAGAAAAATTGTACTCTTGCATAACACTTGCATGACATACGGAAGAACATATGGATTTCAATCGTCCTTCTCTCCAAGATGAGAAACGGGCATATTTTTCATACACTCGAGTGTCTCCAGCCCTTGTAACACATGTAGTCAAAAGCGCAGCTCCTGAGCTCCATCCACATATCGACACCCTCGTGATGACATACATGTGTGTCATTTTGCACTAATGAATTATCTATTTTCTATTACACTTATAAAATTTTTCCAAGTCTTTTCATTTATTTTGTAACAAAAGCATTATTATACAAATGGCTGTACATCTGTTGTACAATCTTGTTTCCCTGCAGAACAGGATGGTAAGCGGCCTATGGGCAGTATGGAATCTTCATCTGCCTGACCATCTGTGACATTCCATCCTATTGTGAGCCAGTTTAAGGAAGTCATATATTCACAGCTTGTTCTGTTAGAATGAAGAGTGTTTATTTAAACAATCATGAACATTTCCACTAAGCACAGTGGATGTATGCATGTAAAAAATGAATTAAAGTTCAGTAATGTTGTGTAAATGACTAACATCTAATGCACTCAGTATATGTGTTTGTGCTGATCTGTATTGATTTCTGATTCTATTTTTTTTTGTTTTATTTCAAGTTTGAAGTTCATAATAAAAATTAATATATGTGTGAAAGTGCCCCTGAATAAATTGCACTAACTTTATTGATGTCGTAGTTTGTTTATTCTATCCATATATTAGGCCCTATGTGGTGCCCCACTGGTGGGAGCGCCACTAAAGGGTACTGCACCTAGACCAGCGTGTGTGGTATCCCTGTGGTCAGTGAATGGAGAGGTTAATATGTGGCTTATTCCTTGCATCCACACACCCTTAGCTCAGGGGACTACAGGGTTAAATCCTCTGCTAGGAGACCCAGCCCCAGTGGGAGGAGTTCAGGGCAAGCAGTGTGAGGGCAATAGGAAGTTAGAGGCAGTGAACGTCTGAGGAGAAGAAGGAAAGGGAGCCCTGAGTGAGAACAGGGATCTTCCAGGGAAGAGCAGCAGTTCGGGGACCGAGGAGCCATCTTGGGCTCACCCCAGAAAGCACACCAGACACCGGAGTCCGAGTCTGCAGGAGAGCTCCAAGCCCAACAGAGAATACCGGTTTACCGTAGAGACTTCAGTCTTCCGGGCGTCTGTGTAGCCACCAACAAGGGAGCCAGGCACCGCCAGAAGAGAGATAGCGGTAAGCCAAGCGAAGTTAGCCCACTACCACACACAGGTTACAGAAGTACAGGAGGCCAGGTTTCAAGCCAGCCAGGCTTCACACAAACAAGCACAGGAAGAGTAGTAAGTAGGGACATCTAACAAAGCCACAGAGACTGTCCTGTTATCCAACAGCCCGGCCAAGTCCCTGCTCCATCCCCATCATCATAACCAAACTCCCCAGGGATCCAGCTCCACCTGTGGGGAGCTTCAATACCTAGCTGCCCATCCATCATCCCTGGAGGCCCCACGCAGCACTAGTGCAGTCACCAGATACCACAGGTGGCATCACGTGAACTTGAACTTTATTCCCACTTCAACTACCCCTTTTTGTTGACCATCAGTGTCACGGGTCTTTGCCGCCCACCAGTGACATCCCAACCGCAGCAGACAGAGGGCCCAGTCCCGATACAACCCTGGGTTAGTCAACTTCCACATAACAAAGTTGCACAAAGTCACCTAAATATAAGTGTGCTAATAATAGAGAAATTCTCATGGGATCATAGGCCCTATCAATACCCTTACTTTACTAAACAGACGATAAAGATACAGAAGACCTTATTTGGCATGAAATAGGCGAGAGGCTTTTAATAGAGTTTATATAATAAATTATTTAAATAATAAATAATATCAAGTATTATCCAAGTCCAAATTCTAAAAACCCTAAACTCAAGGATCAACTTTTAAATGACCAACTTTCCCCTCAAGAAAAGCCTCTCGACAACGCTCCATCCTGCAAATAGGAAATAACAAAGGGGCCGGGTGGGCAGGTGACAATTACTTGTCTCTTCAGAGGCAACTGAGGAGAATTCCTGAGAGAGGGGGTATAAATAGAGCACCTTCCTGCACTTTTTCCAACAAATCCAGTTGACAGCTGTCAGACAAACAGGCCAGCCAATCCAAGCGATCACCTGCTTCTGTTTCATGACAACAAGGACTTTTAACCCTTTACAAGTTTACAAGATACCTCATGAGGATATTAAGGCAATCTACAGTAACACAAAATAAAAAACTACAACTGAGCCAAAGCACAAAGTGAACATGTCTGTAGGACCGTGTTCACACCACTGAATAACTAGACCACAGAAAAAAAACAGTATAACAAACATGTAGAAGTATTCTACTATATAATAGGTAATAATCCTGCATCCATGAGGTATATTTATACAGGATCAGGTTTTAAATTAGTTAGATAGGGACCGTTCTGGTATGGGTCACCTTGGCGTTGGTAGATTGGCTTTGTACATTTATTGCAAAAAACGTATTAACTAAGTACCTTTTTTTGATAATGTTTTTTATTAGCACTAGCTTTTTATTATTACCTATTATAGCAGAGCACTTCTACATGTTTTTTATACTGTTTTTTCTGTGGTCTAGTAAGACAAAATGTTTAATATTAGCATATTCCTAATAATCTCCCTACATTACATTTCTTTAACCCTAAGTGCCACGAGCCAATGTAGCCCCCGCTCTAATTGATGTGGGGGCTTCCCATTCAATGGGCATTGCTACAAAACATTAGTAAGCTGTACAAAATAGAGAAATTACCATCTATAGAGTTATATCATAAGATAGCCTAAGCACTGATATCCACAATCATATACTGATATAGGCACTTCTTCCGCTGCCAATGGAGTAGTCCCCTACTAGATCCAGCAAGTGTAGCCTCACACTGTATAAAGTAAAGCACCATGGAATCTAATGGAGCTATATAAATAAATAATAATAATAATAATATCTAAATTATAGCTTGTATATACAGTAGATAAAAGATGTATATCAAAAGCACAGTTAGAAGCAGTGTAACATTTCTCTAGAATGTAGTCTCATATTAAGGTGGGCATATGTATGTAACCAGGACATTGTTCAATATACCACATAATTCATAAAGAGTACTCATCACTGACATATACTCACATTTCCCCTTGATGAGGATTCATCAGGAGTTTCAGATGTAGAAACCCGATAGATGCAGATCCCCAGGGCATGGGGAAGTTACAAAGAATCCTCTCTGATAGTAGAGCATGTGTAGTACATTATAAAGTTAGTGGAATCTAGTCATGGGCGCTTTCACAAAGTGCAAATCATTTATGGGCACTTTCACATATAGAGTCTCAAATATATATATATGTACAGTATATATATGTAATGAAAAAACGTTGGCAGTCCTCCAAATGAAAGTGAAAAACAGTGGACTTTAATACTTGTGGCAAGGTGCTTGAAAAAGGTGGCTAAGCCACCGAAATGTCCCCACTGGGATTAAAGTCCACTGTTTTTCACTTTGATTTGGAGGGCTGCCAACGTTTTTCCATTATGTACATTGGTTTAATAACCTTAGTGGGATATTTGCACCCGGTTATATGTTTATCTAGTGCAGCCCTATTTTTTTCAGTATATATATTTGTTAGGTGCCTTCCTCAAACCTCTGAGAGTGGGAGGATAGACCTCATTCCATCTATAAAGCACATCTTTGTGAAAGCCAGCGTAGCCGTGATGTCAGAGGAGCCAATTATCTGATCTACTGCTTGTATTGCATGGTTATTAGCACTTTCTATCTGCACATGTGTTCAACCAGTATTATTGCCTGTAAACTTTTGTGGTGCATTTATAGAAAGAACAGTATGTATAGTTGTAGCTATAGACATTTTTTGAATATTAGATACTAATAGTCCCAGAGTATAGTAAGGTCTACTAGAGCAGCCAACGCGGAGCCGAGACTCCATCTTGCCCTTTTTAGGGTGAAAAACCTCTGCTGGTACATTTTGCTTAGGGTGAGAATAGTCTGGTAATTTGGCACCATTATTTCAACCTACCCTTATATTGTCTACTTTGGAAATATTTTGGATTAAGTTTGTTTTAATGTAATTAATAAAAGTTAACTTTTAACTGTGTATTTTCTGTCATATGCTATATTATAAATCTCCAAATTCACAGTCCCAAAGAAATTCTGGCACATTAGAACAGATCTACTGCCACATAACAACCGTTTCATTCAGCAGTAGTAGAATGAGTACTGTGATGTGATACATCTCTAGTCTCACATGTCCCAATAAAACGGGACAGTCCCTAAACTCTGTTAAATGTCCGCCACTGCTACTGCACCCTCTGACTTTGTCTATGCCAGGGTAGAAAGAAAAAAATGGTAAGTGGGTGTGTCTTGCTGCTTGGTTAGGAGTGTAGCCAAAATCCGCTGTTGTGCGTGTAGCGTGCCACATACCGTATTTTTCGCTTTATAAGACGTACTTGATTATAAGACACACCATAAAATTTGGTAAAGCAAAAGAGAAAAAAAATTTTTTAGTGTTAAATATGGTCCGTCTTGTAATGCCAGGGCCGTCTAATAATTCATATAGGGTATATGTCCCTCATAGCCCCCACATCCTGGTATATTGTCCCTCATCCTGGGATATAGCCCCTCATCCTTGAATTAGCCCCCTCAATCTGGATATGGCCCCCTTATATTAAATATAGCCCCCTTGTGCTGGCACACATCCCCAGTGATGGCACACATCCCGCATTGATGGCACACATTCCCTGTTGATGACACACATCCCCTATTGATGGCACATGTCCCACTGTGCTGGCACATGTCCCCCAGTGCTGGCACACGTCCCCTATTGATGGTACATTGCCCCCAGTGCTGGCACACGTTACCCAGTGCTGGCAAATGTCCCCTATTGATGGCACATGTCACCCATTGATGGCACATGTCCCCCATTGAAGACACACGTCCCCCATTGATTGCACACGTAACCTATAGATGGCACACATCCCCTGTTGATGGCACACATCCCTATTGATGGCACATGTCCACTATTGATGGCACACATCCCCTGTTGCTGGAACACGTCCCTAATGCTGCCACGCATCCCCCTGTGCTGGTTATGGCCCCCCATGCTGCTGCCTGTAGTAAAATAGAAAAGACTTTAGTTACCTTCTCCAGCGCTGTCCTCCCGGTGTCTCCCTCCATGCCGCTGTGCTCCTCCACTTCCTGGTTCTCGGTAATGCCGGTCATGTGATCAGCACAGCAGAGTGACATCATCTCTGCATGCCCGATTACAGCGGCAAGCAGGGAGACACGGGGAAGACAGCACTGAAGGAGGTAAGTAAAGTCTTTTCTATTTTACTATGGGCAGCAGCATGGGGGCCATAGTTAGCACAGGGGGGCAAGTCTAATCTACGGGGGTGTGTGAAGGCACATATAATATGTGCCACTCCCCAGTCCATCACTTTGGTGTGGTTTCAGCACCACGGTGATTTATAGTGACAGTGCATATTATATGAGCGGGGTACGTGACCTCCCACTGCCTCCTGCAGCCTGCACCAGCCTGCTCCAAACAGGCTCCAGAGCTGCCCCCACCTCCCCTGCAGTTTATAATCCGTATATTTGGATTATAAAACGCACCCCCCATTTTCTCCAAAATTTGAGGGAACAAAAGTGAATTTTATAATTCGAAAAATATGGTATTTTGTCCTTCTATCTCTTCTGTAAAAGTTGGAAGGTATGCTCAAATGAGAACAACACATTTAAGAAGCAGGAAACTAAATTGTAGGATTTGTTGTGATTTGCAGCCTTTAACACCTTTATGCTTCATGATGTAACATTAAATCATGGAGTGTGACAGGGAATTTGAAGCAGGCTTACAAGCAGAGCCCACTTAACACTAAGAGTTGTGAGGGGGAGGGCAGTCTCGTCAAGAGTAATCTGACAGGTGCCCTGCCCCTATCAAAATGTATCAAACACACCAGTAATCAAATTGATATCAAGATAACAAATTGTCTATCAAGCTATCAAATGTCTATCAAACTGTCTATCAAGCTATCAAATTGTCTATCAAAGATATGAAATGTCTATCAAACTGTAAGCTATCAAATGTCTATCAAACTGTCTATCAAATGAAAATCGAAATGTTAGTTGTATCTTTTAATCATGATCCAATTATATTTAGGATCGATAATGATTCTTTTATTTATAGGAATCTTAATCTTGCAATAACTGCAAGCAGAATGATTTTATTGTGGTCGTTTTACTGACACACACCCGTATTATGCTATAGGTATTTTGATACAGAGATCTTCTGTTAATCAACGTGCATCAAAGGATTACTGTCCCCATGATATTGTCATCCGAATGATGGCCGTATTATGTATATGACCAATAATTATTCTCTTTTATAGGAATTTGATTATTATTGAAACCTATGGATAGCAATAAAAGATTTGTTTATTAGTTTTGTCAATGAGGGACATCGGACACAAGACTCCGTATTAAGAAAGTTTATTGAGTAAAATCAATGACAAACAATGCGATACACAGCAATCAATGAATAAAATCAAAACAGAACAACGCAATACACATGAACCTACGAGCAAAAGTATTTCAGTCTTTCGTAGGATACATTTTGCAGAATCACATCTTGTAGAGTCATTAGTTACAGTAGGTGACGATACAATGAACAAAGCTGCTCGTGCTTGTAAGTATATATTTATTCTATTCTATACTGTCTTCATACAATCAATGTTCAACAGTCTAAAAGATCTAGTTCTGGACTTCTGATTCTGAAACACAGAAACGTATTGAACAGCCCGGAATTGTGATAAATAAAAAGTACTGGGACATTGAAACAAGGCCATTATGCAAAGCACAAAGGTGTGTTTTTACACAAAACAGCTTCTACTAGACAATTTTACTACTGCTCCATTTGGCTATTAATTGTAACTGGATCACCAACTGCATGGCAACAGCCATTCTCATGCATACTAGCAGGACCGTCTAATTCTGGAAAAAGTTATTTTGTAAAACAACTGTTACATAACATTGATACTCATTTTTCTCATAAACCTGATAATATTGTTTGGTTTTATTTGTGTCGGCAAAAACTATATGACGAAATCTTACTTTCTTTCCCCAACATCAGATTTGTGGAGGGTCTGCCGCATACATTCGCAGATGATGAATTATTCCCTCCTGTAAAGGTAAATTTAACTATTGTTGACTAGATGGCGGCCCGATTCTAAAGAATCGGGTATTCTAGACTATGTATGTAGTTTATTTATGAAGATTTAAGAATAATGCAAAGCAAAGCTGGGTTTAAATCATGTGACAATATCTTTGATTGCTTGCAGGAGGGCACAGCGGGCGTGTGCGGGCAGGAGCAAGCTGTGGAAGAGCAGATGGGTGCTGGCAGGAGGGGGCCGGGGAACAGAAGCCAGGTTCGGGCAGGAGGGAGACAGGGAACCGCAGTGGGGGGTGGCAAGAGGGGGCCAGACCCCTCTGGTACTATACACACAGGCGACAGTGCTGCTGGTACAATACACACAGGTGACAGTGCTGATGCTGTTGGTACTATAGACACAGGTGACAATGCTGCTGGTACAATACACACAGAGGTGACAATAGTGCTGCAGGTAGTATACACACAGGTGACAGTGCTGATGCTGGTGGTAGTATACACACAGATGATAGTGCGGTTAGTACAATACACACAGAGGTCACAATGGTGCTGCAGGTACTATACACACAGAGGTGAACAATACACACAGAGGTGACAATGGTGCTGCAGGTACTATGCACACAGAGGTGACAATGGTGCTGCAGGTGCTATACACACAGAGGTGACAATGGTGCTGCAGGTGTTATACACACAGAGGTGACAATGGTGCTGGTACAATACACACAGTGGTGACAATGGTGCTGCAGGTAAAATACACACAGAGGTGACAATGGTGCTGCAGGTACTATGCACACAGAGGTGAAAATGGTGCTGCAGGTGCTATACACACAGGTGACAATGCTGCTGGTACAATACACACAGGTGACAGTGCTGGTGGTACAATACACACAGGTGACAGTGCTGATGCTGGTGGTAGTATACACACAGATGATAGTGCGGTTAGTACAATAGACACAGAGGTGACAATGGTGCTGCAGGTACTATACACACAGAGGTGACAATGGTGCTGCAGGTGCTATACACACAGAGGTGACAAAGGTGGTGGTACAATACACACAGAGGTGACAATGGTGCTGTAGGTACTATGCACACAGAGGTGACAATGGTGCTGCAGGTACTATACACACAGAGGTGACAATGGTGCTGGTCCAATACACACAGAGGTGACAATGGTGCTGCAGGTACTATGCACACATGGGTGAGAATGGTGCTGCAGGTACTATACACACAGAGGTGACAATGGTGCTGCAGGTGCTATACACACAGGTGGCAATGCTGCTGGTACAATACACACAGGTGACAGTGCTGGTGGTACTATACACACAGGTGACAGTGCTGATGCTGGTGGTAGTATACACACAGATGATAGTGCAGTTAGTACAATACACACAGAGGTGACAATGGTGCTGCAGGTACTATACACACAGAGGTGACAATGGTGCTGCAGGTGCTATACACACAGAGGTGATAATGGTGCTGCAGGTGCTATACACACAGGTGACAATGGTGCTGGTACACTACACAAAGAGGTGACAATGGTACTGCAGGTACTATACACACAGAGGTGACAATGGTGCTGCAGGTACTATGCACAGACAGGTGACAATGGTGCTGCAGGTGCTATACACACAGGTGGCAATGCTGCTGGTACAATACACACAGGTGACAGTGCTGGTGGTACTATACACACAGGTGACAGTGCTGATGCTGGTGGTAGTATACACACAGATGATAGTGCAGTTAGTACAATACACACAGAGGTGACAATGGTGCTGCAGGTACTATACACACAGAGGTGACAATGGTGCTGCAGGTGCTATACACACAGAGGTGATAATGGTGCTGCAGGTGCTATACACACAGGTGACAATGGTGCTGGTACACTACACAAAGAGGTGACAATGGTACTGCAGGTACTATACACACAGAGGTGACAATGGTGCTGCAGGTACTATGCACAGACAGGTGACAATGGTGCTGCAGGTGCTATACACACAGGTGACAATGCTGCTGGTACAATACACACAGGTGACAGTGCTGGTGGTACTATACACACAGGTCACAGTGCTGATGCTGGTGGTAGTATACACACAGATGATAGTGCAGTTAGTACAATACACACAAAGGTGACAATGGTGCTGCAGGTACTATACACACAGAGGTGACAATGGTGCTGCAGGTGCTATACACACAGAGGTGACAATGGTGCTGGCACAATACACACAGAGGTGACAATGGTGCTGCAGGTACTATGCACACAGAGGTGACAATGGTGCTGCAGGTACTATACACACAGAGGTGACAATGGTGCTGGTCCAATACACACAGAGGTGACAATGGTGCTGCAGGTACTATGCACACAGAGGTGAGAATGGTGCTGCAGGTACTATGCACACAGAGGTGACAATGGTGCTGCACGTGCTATACACACAGGTGACAGTGCTGATGCTGGGTGGTAGTATACACACAGATGATAGTGCAGTTAGTACAATACACACAGAGGTGACAATGGTGCTGCAGGTACTATACACACAGAGGTGACAATGGTGCTGCAGGTGCTATACACACAGAGGTGATAATGGTGCTGCAGGTGCTATACACAGAGGTGACAATGGTGCTGGTACACTACACAAAGAGGTGACAATGGTGCTGCAGGTACTATACACACAGAGGTGACAATGGTGCTGCAGGTACTATGCACAGAGAGGTGACAATGGTGCTGCAGGTGCTATACACACAGGTGACAATGCTGCTGGTACAATACACACAGGTGACAGTGCTGGTGGTACTATACACACAGGTCACAGTGCTGATGCTGGTGGTAGTATACACACAGATGATAGTGCAGTTAGTACAATACACACAGAGGTGACAATGATGCTGCAGGTACTATACACACAGAGGTGACAATTGTGCTGCAGGTGCTATACACACAGAGGTGACAATGGTGCTGATACAATACACACAGAGGTGACAATGGTGCTGCAGGTACTATGCACCACAGAGGTGACAATGGTGCTGCAGGTACTATCCACACAGAGGTGACAATGGTGCTGGTCCAATACACACAGAGGTGACAATGGTGCTGCAGGTACTATGCACACAGAAGTGAGAATGGTGCTGCAGGTACTATGCACACAGAGGTGACAATGGTGCTGCAGGTGCTATACACACAGGTGACAATGCTGCTGGTACAATACACACAGGTGACAGTGCTGGTGGTACTATACACACAGGTGACAGTGCTGATGCTGGTGGTACTATAGACACAGGTGACAATGCTGCTGGTACAATACACACAGAGGTGACAATGGTGCTGCAGGTAGCATACACACAGGTGACAGTGCTGATGTTGGTGGTAGTATACACACAGATGATAGTGCGGTTAGTACAATACACACAGAGGTGACAATGGTGCTGCAGGTACTATACACACAGAGCTGACAATGGTGCTGCAGGTGCTATACACACAGGTGACAATGCTGCTGGTACAATACACACAGGTGACAGTGCTGGTGGTACTATACACACAGGTGACAGTGATTATGCTGGTGGTAGTATACACACAGATGATAGTGCGGTTAGTACAATACACACAGAGGTGACAATGGTGCTGCAGGTGCTATACACACAGAGGTGACAATGGTGCTGGTACAATACACACAGAGGTGACAATGGTGCTGCAGGTACTATACACACAGAGGTGACAATGGTGCTGCAGGTACTATGCACACAGAGGTGACAATGGTGCTGCATGTACTATACACACAGAGGTGACAATGGTGCTGGTACAATACACATAGGTGACAATGGTGCTGCAGGTGCTATACACACAGAGGTGACAATGGTGCTGCAGGTACTATGCACACAGAGGTGAAAATGGTGCTGCAGGTGCTATACACACAGAGGTGACAATGGTGCTGCAGGTGCTATACACACAGAGGTGACAATGGTGCTGCAGGTGCTATACACACAGAGGTGACAATGGTGCTGCAGGTGCTATACACACAGAGGTGACAGTGCTGCTCTCCCCCTTGAATGGCCCGGTGCTCCCCTCTCACCTGTCCGAGCTGTGGATCCAATATGGCGTCCGGGAAGTCTCGCGAGACTTCCCGGACGCCATCTTGGAGAAAGTATGTCGTCGCCCCTGGAGCTCTGGATCCAATATGGCGTCCGGGAAGTCTCGCGAGAATTCCCGGATGCCATATTGGATCCAGTTCTGCTAGGGGCGGCGACATGTCGGCGGTGGAGAAGACAGAGGAGAGGTGGTAATTATAGGCGACTGTGTATGTGTGTGTGTGTTGTGTGTGTGGTGTGTGTGTTTGTGTGTGTGTTAGGTGCGGCCGTAAGCGTAGCGGGCTCTATGAGTCCGCTTACGGCCGCCATCTTGGCTCACCCTGAGCGGGTGTAGCTCTGGGCAGTGACCGGACGTTGGGACAAAGTGACGGATGTGACGTCACAAATCCCTCCGGCTTTTATATATTAGATGATCTCATGGAGAGCGTTAGTGGCAATAGCGAAATAGAAAAGGCATTTACCAAGTATGTATATCACAGAAATCTCAGTATTTTCTACCTGGTACAAAACATATTTGTCAAGGTAATAAAAGCCGTATGATAAATTTAAACACAAAGTATATGGTACTTTTTAATAACCCTCGGGATAAATTACAAATTGTAACACTAGTGTAACAATGTACCCAGGAAAAACACGTTTTTTTTTGGACGTTTTTGAGGATGCCACGCGGGTGCCTTACGGGTATTTGATGCTAGACTTAAGAGCTGATATCCCTGAGGAACTTTGCTTGAGGACAGATCTGTTTCCTCCAGCTTTACCCGCTGTGTATGTTGAAAAGAAAAATACTTCTAAAAAGTGAATTTTGCACAAAAACAGATATTCTACACTGTGACCATAATGTGTTGTAAGGATGTCTGAAAGAATACATCGTAAGTGGGATCTCTTAAAAATGCTGGTGAAGGCCCCCCTCTCCCTCTGTTAGAAAATCTATTTTGTGCAATGCGAGCTGTGATATAATTACAGCCATTGGGGAAATTGCATTAAAGATTTTAAAATTCCTCTGAAAGAATGCGAAAAAAATATACAAAAAAAGCGGCATAAAGCTATAATAGCCATGAGTAATAAATCTTACAGCATAAAGAAGAAGAAACATATACTAAATCAGACCGGCAGATTTATAGGACCTCTTTTAGGATTTGCGATTCTGATTATAACGAGTATTCTCACCAGTAAATAATGGAGCATACTGAGAAAATGTATCTTGTTCCTAAGCAGGAATAATTAAGCTGCACCCCCCCATTACAGACAGCACACGACAGCGTGTTATCCAACGTCTTGCTGGTGAAATTAGTGAGATTTTAAAATGACATGGCATACCGGACGACGTGAAAATTAAAAAATATAGCAATGTACTACAGAGATACTTGCTTCATGCTAAACATGATGTGAAGGAACTAACCGCATTAAAGTTCATTAGCGCACCTGAATCTGATCATCAATAATTGTCGAATTCAGAACCTTATAAAAATCTGACTGTCAATCAAATTGTAAGTCATGTAAATCCACAATATAAAAAGAATGCAGAACTTTTACTAAACAGACTGATGCAGAATAACAACATTACATCGTGGAATAATAAAAGTGAATTTTTATTCAAAGGTATTGTAATTCCAGGCTCTACCACGTTGGATTTGTTACCACCACATCAGAGTCATGCCCTTATCAACAGGAATTTACCACGGGGATGGGATGTGTTTATCCATGCTATAGCTAAGTTAAATATACCCTCCACTGTTGTGGATAATTCCACTACTAGAGTCAAATTAGAATGATTAAAAATTCAGATGAATGAAACTGATGGAACATCTAATCCTCTAGCTCTATTCACCCCGCACTGTGTGATCCGGTCTTTACACTCCTCACCATTAGCTATTTCTCAAGGGCCTATGAGGATTAAAAAAAGAGTGTCACCGATACTATAATCCATGTGGCTCACTATGTAACAGATTTGTTCATTGTATCGTCACCTGCTGTATTTAATGAGTCTACAAGATTTGATTCTGCAAAATGTATCCTAAGAAAAATTGAAATACTTTTGCTCATATGTTCATGTGTATTGTGTGGTTCATGTGTATTGTGTTGTTCAGTTTTGATTTTATTCATTGATTGCTGTGTATCGCGTTGTTTGTTTTGATACAGTGATCTTCGGTTAATCAAAGTGTATCAAATGATTACTGTCCCCATAATATTGTCATCAGAATGATGGGCGTATTATGTATACGGCCAATAATTATTGTCTTTTATAGGAATTTGATTATTATTGAAATCTATGAATAGTAATAAAATATTTGTTTATTCGTTTTGTCAATGAGAGACCGGATCCATATTATGAATGTTTATTGAATAAAATCAATGACAAACAACGCGATACACAGCAATGAATGAATAAAAGATGAAAGACAGTAAAACTTAGCGGCCAATTCCTACAGCAGGTGAGCACTTTAAAAATACATCGTGCATCTCTATATGAATGGGTTGATCATTTCTTTTTACTCTCAAAATACAATGACGACAGTTGACCAATTAACGTCACTCTGTGTGAGTCTGTGTGAAACTTCAAAATGTTTTTTTACAGGGAAAGGTAATATGGCACTTTGTCAACATTCCCACATTGAATAACTACACAAATATTGTTCATTGCATCGGTAATAGCGCCGGCAATAGCGCTGATGTGCTTATGCTAACCTGAGTAGACTGATTACTAAAAAGAAAATAATAAAGTAGGATCGGCACTGGTCTACCGTGTACGGGGAGGCTCAATAAAAGACACAGCAGTCAGGTCTTTCCAAGAGAGAGTCACACACTTTATTAGAAAGGCAAGGTTATATACCATAATCAGAGGTACCTAACAATGGAGTAATACGTAATAGGGTAATACGTGGCAAGATGGCGGGGACATATTCATACAAAAATATACAAAAATGTAAGTAATGTGTTATGCACAGATCTAAATCTATCAACACCTTCATTAAGAAATGTCACCTTCATCAAGAAATGTCTTACAAACAGTTTATAAATCTATTGCCACATTCATTTAGACATCAGGTTGCTGCTCTTATGCTCATAGGGTCATGACTATTATTCTTATACGGGAAGACAAGGAGACAAGATAGGAAATGTTTTTCTATACTCCCATACCCATGTCTGCATATTTTTCTATGTTCCCAGACCTCAACTATTGCAGTATTACATTCCTACTAAGGGTATATGAAGTTCAGAGTGAATAGATATGATAAACTAAAAAGGCTCTTAAAAGACAAAATGGCTGCCAATGTAGAGTAGATAGCAGGCATCAGGCAACTTCTTTAACATCAGTCTTCTGTTCTGGTCCACAGCTGAAAATTATTTTTTGCTATTGAAAAACATTGAAAAACTAAAGGGAATTGTTCATTGTATCGTCACCTGCTGTAACTAATGACTGTACAAGATGTGATTCTGCAAAATGTATCCTTAGAAAGATTGAAATACTTTTGCTCATAAGTTCATGTGTATTGCGTTGTTCAGTTTTGATTTCATTCATTGATTGCTGTGCTCGCATTGTTTGTCATTGATTTTGTTCAATAAACATTCATAATACGGAATCTTGTGTCTCATGTGTCTCATTGACAAAACGAATAAATGAATCTTTTATTACTATCCATAGGTTTCAATAATAATCAAATTCCTATAAAAGAGAATAATTATTGGCCGTGCACATAATACGCCCATCATTCTGATGACAATATCATGGGGACAGTAATCCTTTGATACACGTTGATTAACAGAAGTTCGCTCTATCGAAATACCTATAGCATAACACGAAATCGTGCGACAGTAAGACAACCATGATAAAATCATTCTGCTTGCAATTATTGCACAATCAAAATACCTATATAAAAAAAGAATCATTATCGATCCTATATATAATTGGATCATGATTAAGATATACAACTAAGGGGACAGTAAACCTTTGATACATTTTGATTAACAGAAGATCACTGTATCAAAATACCTATAACATAATACAGGTGCGTGTGTCAGTATGACAACCACAATAAAATCATTCTGCTTGCAATTATTGCAAGATCAAAATTCCTATAAATAAAAGAATCATTATCGATCCTATATATAATTGGATCATGATTAAAAGATACAACTAACATTTTAATTTTCATTTGAAAGACAGTTTGATAGACATTTGATAGACAATTTCATAGCTTGATTTCAATTTGATTAAGAGGGCGTGTTTGATACACTTTGATAGGGGCGAGGCACCTCTCAGATTACTTTTGATGAGACTGTCCTCCCCCTCACTACTACTAAGTAAATGCTTGCTACATTTTATCACTGACATCTGCCTCTAACAGCAGTGATCGGTGTGCCTGTTGATTACTGCTGCTATCCCATCGCAACCCCATTTGCTTGCAATGTAATTTGCAGGGAGTCAATGCATTGCAATTAGTGATGATCCAGCATTCTCGCTACTGCTAGATACTCAATTGAGCATCGCGGTGATAGGGAACGCTCGTTAATCGGCCAAGTATCACAAGTGCTCAAGCGAAAGCCCAAGTCACTGCCCCACATGTGTCATGACTTTTTCACAGCCAATATAAATGCGGGAATTGCCTAACATACAAGGTAATGCGTTAGTCATATTGGCTATTGGTATTACTGTGATTGGCCAGCCGCATTGCATCTTCAGGTCTTTTATGAGATGCCGGGGGTGTGATGCTTGCCACACTGTGGTTCAAGGAGTATTGATTTAGGAAGGAGAGCTTAGATTAGAGCAGGCATATTGGGGAGAATTGTACACCTGCACCCTTTATATGTGGCACTAAAGGGTATTTTTAACCATGTTTAACTTAGCAGGGTCTAACAGGCTGTGCCAGTGGACAAGTGACAGGTCTCATGCACTGCTGTACATAAGTACAGCATTGTATGAGACCAGTGATCAAGCTAAAAAATATTCACGCCCTGCAAAGTAACTAAGTGAGAAAGTTAATAAATAAGCGCACAAAACTCACAAAAACGAATTTTGCCACTAAAAAGTGTTACAATATGTTTCATATGTAAAAAAAGTCTTATGTCATATATAAAAAAACAATGAAAATAACAAACTGTCCTGTAAAAATTGTCCTTGTATGGCTCATTCAAGAAATAAATTAAAAAGTCACAGCTCTCAGAATGTGTCAATGCAAACACAAATACATTTTTGTATAATATAATTTTTAGTGTGTAAGAGTTGCAAAGCATAAATAAACTATGTGAAACCGGTATCACTGTAATCGTACTGACCTGAAATCAATCTTATCACTTTTCCTGCACAGTAAACCACGCACAAAATATATAAAAAAAAAACTAAGGCATTTCTGATTTTTGTTTATTTTTCAGCTAAAAAAAATCTAAATAAAAGCGATCAAAAAATGTTATGTTTTCTAAAAGGCACTAAAATATCTTAAGCTCATCACTCAAAAAATAAACCTTCATGTGGCTCTGTCAAAAAGTTACAACTCTCAGAATATTGTGATGTAAAAACTATTTAATATTAAAAAAGCAAAATTAAAAATAAGAACTATACATCAGGGAATTTCTGTGCAAATCCCAAAAAGCGCGATTCAGGCAAAATCCCAGTTGGAACCACTTATGAGGCAAATTAAACACTTTGGACTGCATCTGGTATCTGCTTCGGTAGTGACCAATCATTTTAGGCATCTTCTTAGTGCAGAAATGGGGAATGACCACAGTTCTCTGCGTGCCTAAAAAGATGAACACCAGAGAAACAGACACCATAAGAAGTTCAAAGTGTCTTTATCTACTTCAATAAAGTGAGTGGTTCTGTCATGAATTTTGCTTGAACCACATTTTTGAGGGATTTACATGGAAACCCCAAAGTACGTGCTCAGTGCAGAACATAATACTGGGAATGCAGCCTAATACTGAGAGTGATCAAAAAATGTTCTGTAACCCAAATGTTACCAATAAAATCCATAAGTTATCCCACACAAACAAAGCCCTCATTTTGGTCTGTCATCTGTTACTGGAAATATAGGGAGTTCCCACGTTACTGGTAGAACAAAGAATCTGGAATAGCGAAAACTGACACCCCGAAAAATAAAATGCAATGAAGTCTGTGCTCCCAAATCCAAATGCGCCCTTTCTTCTGTGTTCCACTAAATCTAAACCTAAAGTGATCACGTGTGTGGAATTATTGTAAACTGGACACAATGCCAAGGGGAAGTTACAATATATGAGGGCACAATGGATGGGCATCAAACTGGCATGTTTTCATTTCTACAACAAAAGAGCATGGTATGGATGCTACAAAAATGACTGCAGATAGATAATTTGAGTGATGTAACTTCTACGATTGGGTCACTTTTGGGATTTTTCTTCTCTGCTTTGCAAATGTTTCCCGCAAAGTTTTCTAACAAAATTTGTGCTCCAAAATCCAAATAGTGCTCCTTCCTATTCAGCCAAACAGTAGTTTCTGATGAAATATAGGGCATCAACATGTTCATGAGAAATTGTGCAATAAATTGTGGGGTTCAGTTTCACCTTTTATCCATTGTGTAACTGACAAATTTGCAGCTTTACTTCTTGACCATATATCACTGTGTTCATGAGAAATTGTTTAACAAATTATGGGGTCCATTACTCCTATTATCCATTGTCAAAATTACAAATTTGGGGCTAAAATAAAAAGACAACTGTAATTTTGGTATCCACATTTTAAAAAGTTCAGTGAAGTACCTCTGGGTAAAAATGCTCAACATTCTCTAGATGAATTCCTTGATGGGTCTAATTTCCAAAATGAGCTCATGTGGAGACTTGAGGGTCAGTGGGTGCTCTTGTTTGTTGGCCTGGCTGTCTTTATAAAGTCCGCATGCAAAAGGACTCTTCTAGCTGAATGCCCAAACTTCTTCCCAGAGGGCAGAACACTACTGAGAAAACACAGGGTGAGGGATACACACATTGGTAAGACTTTATTGGATCACCAACAGTAAGAGGCGTATAGTACATTCCCAGTAAAAATACTTGATGGTACAAAGGACAGAGTCTCGCCCTTCTACTGGCTCATCAGGACTTAGAATCTTCTTGCCTTAGGGGCTTCCAGGAAATACTACCCCAGCCAGCAGCATCCCGCTTCTGTCAGGCACCCACTTTGAAGAGATAGTGGCAAGCTTAGGAAGCCAATCAAGCACAACATTGTATGTAGCCAGGAAGCTGAATTATCCCAACCTGGGCTCCTTAAGCAGCTCTTTTATCCTCAGGCTAGATTCTTGGATCCTAGGCTGAAATAACTCAGCAGGGAATGAAGCCAGGTGACCGAATTGTCTCAACTTGAGTTCTTCAAGCAATTTGTTGATCCTCCAGCTGGATCCTTGGATCTTAAACTAAAGTCCTGGAGAATATAAAGTGACAGGACCAAGTCCCTTTTTATATTCCTCAGCCTTTACTTTAGGGTATTGAGTTCTTACAGCATTGATGGGAGAAGGCTATTTCCTAATTGGTCACCAGTTCAATTTGATCGCATAATTTTCCTCTGAATGATATAATCAGAGGGGCTAAGTCAATCTCTATTTAGCAAGTAATCCACAAATTAGCACACAATTAGTCCTCTGATCAGTCTGACATGAATTAATGACTAACCTCTCTTGATTTACAAAACAAAAGAACAATATATCTGGCCTAAGCCTAGGGTCACACCAGCATCAGCCCTGATGCTGACGATTCTGATTAAAATTTAGTCTTTGGCAGCCTCACCGCATAGCATTAACATAATGTAACGCTGTGCTCAAGCTGCCTATATATTGCTATGGTTACTGGACGCCTGGTGCAGGCGCCGACTCCACAGACAAGGACCGGATATGCGCTGTTGCTGAGCAAACAGGAAAACACTGCAAACCACGTTTCCTGTGCGCTTAGCAATAGCGCATATCCAGGACTTCTGTGTTGAGTCGGCGGCTACTTGAGGCATCCGGTAACCATAGCAATATATAGGCAGCCTGAGCACTGCGTTACACTACGGTAACGCTATGCACTGAGGCTGCCAGAGACTAAGTTTTAAGCGGAATCGTCAGCATGAGGGCTGATGCTGGTGTGACCCTAGCCTACTTAAGAACAGTTAACCCCGACACAAGTGGCCAATTGCTGTGTCATCACAGCTCACTTGTGGGGATGTTTAGGTACCTTACGGACCCTGAAAACACGACAAGGTGTTCACGAATTATTTCAGCCAAATTAATCTTCCAAAATTGAACTAATGCTTCCTCCCATCTGAGCAATGTCATTTCTCCAGGAGAGGTTTATGACAATATGTAGGATTATAGTGCGCTCAGAAGAAACTGGGAAACACATTTTGGCGTTTTCATTCTATCACTTGCAAAGGTGAACACATTGCGGCTTAAGCAACTTTTTTAGGTAAAATGTATTTTCTTTTTTGCATTCCAGCCAATTTTACATTCCAAAAGTCAAACAGGGCTCCTTCCCTTCTGAGCCCTGCAGTAGTTTTTCACCACATATGGGGAATCACCATGTTCAGGAGTAACTGCACAACAAATTGTATGGTCCACTTTCTCCTGTTATCCTTGTAAAAATGCTAAATTTGGTGATAAAGCAACAATTTTGTTGGGAAAAAATGAAATGGTAATTTTTTTCTTCAACGTTTATTTAGTGTCTGTGAAGAACCTGCAGGGTTAATAAAAAGTGATGAGTGAATAGTGAAACACTCAGACTCAGGAGAATCACAATGAGTACTTTGTAATATTTGCGTATTTGTTCTGAATAGCAAATAGAAGTCAATGGGAAATGGGAAATGTGAGTAATTTTCTGCTGGACCCTACAAAGAGGTCTGGGGGCCTGAGGAAAAGGCTGAAATGGGTGGGAAAGGGATTAAACAGAATGGAAAGAGCCTGGAGAATATGTCTGCATGCATTTCTGATTCACAATAAGGTTTATAGGAATAATGATGTCAGAGTATTATGCCACTTTTAAGGATTCACAAGAACAACTACCAAACCAAACCTAAATTGCATGTTACAGGGAGAAATGTTAAGGAACAGTTTTTCTTGCATAATCACTTGTATATAAGGCTAAATAATGAAGAGAAAACATATATTCCTTTTAGAATTAGTTCACACTTAGCTTTTTGCTTTTTTTTTCCCTTTTACTATTAGTTGGGCTTTCCCTTATACATTTTGTAGGTCCCTGCCTCACACATAATTTTTATTTAGATATTCCCCAGCACTTTACAAGGCCAGCTACAACATGCCCATTGGTATATTGGGCTTTACCCTCCTCCTCCAACACCCCCTCCATGTCATTCTGTGGCCGTCAATTGAAGTATTCAGAGGGCGAGCAGGTGTAAGGAAACCTAATTTATGTGATGTGTCTCAAGTGTCTCTTTGCCATATATTTGGAAGGGACTGCTGTTACTCATACATTTGGGTTGTATCTCCCTCAATGTTATTGATATAGTGGAACCCATATTCCATAGCACTTTACAATGCCAGGTCCAATGTGCCCATTGGTATGTTGGGTTTTACCCTCCTGCTCCTCCTGCAACACCACCTCCATGTCAATCTGCAGCCCTCAATTCAAGTCTTCAGAGGGCCAGCAGGTGTAAGGAAACCTGATTTTTGTGAAGGGCCACAGGTGGCCCTGTACCATACATTTGGGAGCAACTGCTGTTACTCATACATTTTGGTGTTCCCTCCCTCATTGTTTCTGAGATAGTGGAATACATATTCCCCAGCACTTTACAATGCCTCCTACAATGTGCCCGAGGTATATTGATCTTTATTCTTCTTCTCCTCTAACACCACTTCCATGTCATTCTGTGGCCCTCAATTAAAGTTTTTAGAGAACCAGTAGATGTAAAGAAATCTGATTTATGTGAGGGGCCACAGGTGGCTCTGTAACATACATTTGTGAGGGCCTGCTATTAATCATACATTTGGGTGATCCCTTGCTTATTGTTACCTAGATAGTGGAATACTATATTCCATAGCACTTTGCAATGTCAGCTACAATGTGCCCGTTGGTGTATTGAGCCTCAATTCAGGTTTTCAGAGGGCCAGCAAGTGTCGGGAAACCTTTTATTTTTTTAAGGGGCCTCATTTGGCCATGTACCATACGTTTGGGAGGGCCCTCCTGCATATATTTGGGGGAGCTCTCTTCTATTAATTTGGAAGGGCCCTCCTCTCCTCTATACTTTCTATACCATCTATAATATCTATATCAATATCATCTATACTGATACAGTTGTGCTTTTAGTCAATATCCAACTCTTTTACAAGTTTAGAGATATGACAAGCAAATACCAAGGCCAGGTATCCATCCACAGACAGCTGTTTTGGGGTGTTGCCCTCATCAGTGTGGAGTAGGATTCTGGCTAGGTGAACTAGGTAAACTTGTAAAAGAGTTGGATATTGACTAAAAGGGCCACTTAATATGGTGGTTATGGTGTTCTCTGCAAGGGGCCACGCCTTGGCTTGGTTCTTCCCTGGAGGGATATATGGCTAGTTCTGTGTTTGAGACTCCTAACCGAGGCTCCACAGACTCTATTTGCATATTCATAATTCCCAGGGGGCAATGTGCCTAGGAATTCACTGTGTTTGAGCGCTTTAGCCAGCTGCCCGCAGTGTTTTCTTGGACTGGTCTCCCTGAGATTAGTGAATGCTTTGCGATGTTGGTCTACTAGGCCTTGCTCCCACCTAGCCAGAATCCTACTCCACACTGATGAGGGGCAACACCCCAAACAGCTGTCTGTGGATGGATACCTGGCCTTGGTATTCCCTTGTCATATCTCTAAACTTGTAAAAGAGTTGGATATTGACTAAAAGGGCTACTTAATATGGTGGTTATGGTGTTCTCCACAAGGGGCCACCCCTTGGCTTGGTTCTTCTCTGGAGGGATATAAGGGTAGTTCTGTGTTTGAGACTCTTAACCGAGGCTCCACAGACTCTATTTGCATATTGATTACTAATGTGGCACCCCTGAGATGAGGGTAGTATTGCACTTTAATACTGTGTTTTCTTTTACCTGTAAAGTTGTCACTTTGGGGTTATACCTTATAGCGTCTGTACTTACACCCACTTAGGACCACACCACTTAGAATAGAGGGGCCGGTAATTTAGTAGGTCCGAGGAGGGTGGGGGTGGAGCCTAGGATAGGGTAGTGAGAGGAAAAGCTTACTTACCTCAGACGGTGCTGGGAAGCAGGCAGGAAGGTCTGGCCTGACAGCCCAGCTGACAGGAGGGAGCCCCATCTCCAAGTGGGGGCCCAGAACAGAAGGCAACGGGCCAGGACTGGTTGGAGCCAGCTGGTCTCGTTGAGGGAAATACTGGCAACGCAGAAAGCCAAAGCGGCCAGGAGTTTAGCCCTGACCACAGAACTGACAAGCTGCAGGCCCATAGAAACCGGGTTGCTGACAGCGCCACAAGGTACCTCGCCCCTCAGGACCACACTAGATCCAGGACCGCAGGGGTAATGGCCCGAGTACTGACATCGGGGGAGTGGCTGATCTCCTCTTAAATCCGGGAAAGGATACCCGTGCCCCACTGTGGGAGATCAAGGGACTGGCGGGAGAGCTCTGCGAGGGTGGTAGAAGTGAGGAAGAAAAGGAGACCCTGAAAGACAAAGACAGAGGACATCTAGAGACTCCATACTGGGAATCCTGAGCTGGCAACATCCACCCTGTAAACCAAACTGTACCGTTTTTCGTTTTGCCATCTACCGGTACCTAGTAAAGTGGAGTTAAACTTGAACTGGTTTCCGCTATTCTTCCCGCCGGTGCCCACAGGGCTCAGCATCAGTAACGGCCCAGCAGAGGGGTAAGAACAGCAGCTCCATCACCTACTACTACACCCTCATCCTTCTCCTGATCCACATATTCCATCACCACTGCCCTGAGGTAATAGCTCAACCTGTAGGGAGCTGTCCCACACTTTGCTGCACCCACCATCACCTCAGCGGCCAGCTTGCAGCGCCGATACCAGTTTACCGGGAACTACAGGTGGCGTCACGATCCCCTGTAAATAACCCCTTCTCCCCCACCAACATCTACTTCAAATGATCACCAGGGCACGGAATCGGGATCCAGACCACCCTTGACTCCCCACAAAGCCATCAGCCCCGATGTCCGAGTACCCCCTACCCTTGGCCGCATCATTTTCTGGCATCTACGAACAGGATAGAACAGGCCTGGTGAAACCAGGTGAAGTGCGCCCAAAAAGACTTTATTAACTGTTCATAAACTGCCAGTCCGCCATTACCGAAATTCTACTGCGCCACAGTGAAGGAAAAGAGCGGGAAGATAAGCCCTGCCCCTTCATCCTGCTGAGGAGTGAAGAGAGCAATGGCGGGCTCACAAATGTAAAGGACTATATGCTGGCCCAGGGGCGTGCCTCGGCCCCTCAGCATCCATGGGCCATCCAAGAGGCGCCAAAAAGTCTCCCCGCCCCCCTTGCTCTCAATCAACTAAGGGGGCGGGTTGAACGCCAGCCCACACCGGTTCGGAACTATACGAACTAAGCAGGATGCGGCAGGGAGCAGACTCAATATACCTGGTCAGGCTCCGGACCCGTTACCTGTAACCGGCTGTGAGGCAATGGCAGTTCCAGTTGCTGATTCCCTGGGACCCCTTGTGGAACCCGGAGAGGAGGATACCACTGAGGCAGAGGACTTCATCCAGTTCCCGAAGGAGCCTGAGCTGATGGAGGAGGAGCCGATTGCAAACATCTGAAGGAGGAAGGAGCCATCGGTGGTACGAAGGCCGGGCCGCGCGAGCTATGGAAGGTCATGGTACCAGCATCAGCAGCAGTGGCTGGAGAGAGGAGAGTGTCTCTATCTGAAGTTCCCCAGGGCCACCCGGACCGGGACCTGTACCGTGGGGATGTGATCACTTACGAGCGCCATGTAGGTCCCCGTGGGTGGTTTGCAATCCGGGTTAGCAAGGTTGAGCAGTGAAGAGGGTGACCCGGTATTGCACTGTTTGAAGAATGTGAACTGTGCTTTTAAATGAGTGTTTTGCATAGCCATCTTGTTTTCCCTTGTAGTACTTGATGGACATTGATCAAGAGACTTGCTACCTGGTCCCAGTTGGGCCAGTATGCACTAGAGTATAGTCAAAGTTAAAATGTAAAGTTAAAAGCAATGCACCCCCTGCAAGGGAAGAACAGAAGCAATCTTATTGTTTATGCATGTTCAAAATGTAAATACGTTATTGATGGTAGTGAACGTAAGGGTGGAAGAACTGGATTAGCCCCCATGCACATCAAGTTAGGAAAAGAAAGTGCCTGGGGGTGGTCTAAGTGAAACCAGGCCTCCTAAGCAGAGACACCCGAACTGTTCATTGTTATGTGTGGAAAAATGTTACTTTATTCCAGGTTTGGTTTAACACCCGCGGACGGGTGTGTTTCATTAAGGGGGGGTGTGGTGCCCCTGCGGCTAGGTGCCACAAGGTAGTATTGCACTTTAATACTGTGTTTTCTTTTCCCTGTAAAGTTGTCAGTTCGGGGTTAAACCTTATGGAGTCTGTACTTACACCCACTTAGGACCACACCACTTAGAATAGGGGGGCCGGTAATTTAGTAGATCCCAGGAGGGTGGGGGTGGAGCCTAGGATAGGGTAGTGAGAGGAAAAGTTTAGTTGCCTCAGACGGTGCTGGGAAGGCAGGCAGGAAGGTCAGGCCTGACAGCCCAGCTGATAGGAGAGAGCCCCATCTCTAAGTGGGGGCCCAGGACAGAAGGCAATGGGCCAGGACTGGTTGGAGCCAGCTGGTCTCGTTGAGGGAAATACCGGCAATGCAGAAAGCCGAGGCGGCCAAGAGTTTAGCCCTGACCGCAGAACTGACAAGCTGCAGGCCCATAGAAACCGGGTTGCTGACAGCGCCACAAGGTACCTCGCCCCTCAGGACCACACTAGAAGCAGGACCGCAGGGGTAACGGCCCAAGTACCGACGTTGGGGGAATGGCTGGTCTCCTCCTAAATCCGGGAAAGGATACCCGTGCCCCACTGTGGGAGATCAAGGGACTGGCGGGAGAGCTCTACGAGGGTGGTAGAAGTGAGGAAGAAATAGAGACACGGAAAGACAAAGACAGAGGACATCTAGAGACTCCATAGGGGGAATCCTGAGCTGGCAACATCCACCCTGTAAACCAAACTGTACCGTGTTTCGTTTTGCCATCTACCGGTACCTAGTAAAGTGGAGTTAAACTTGAACTGGTTTCCGCTATTCTTCCCGCCGGTGCCCGGAGGGCTCAACATCAGTAACGGCCCAGCAGAGGGGTAAGAACAGCAGCACCATCACCTACTACTATCCCCTCATCCTCCTCCTGATCCACATATTCCATCACCGCTGCCCTGAGGTAATAGCTCAACCTGTAGGGAGCTGTCCCACACTTTGCTGCACCCACCATCACCTCAGCGGCCAGCTTGCAGCGCTGGTACCAGTTTACCGGGAACTACAGGTGGCGTCACGATCCCCTGTAAATAACCCCTTCTCCCCCACCAACATCTACTTCAAATGATCACCAGGGCACGGAATCGGGATCCAGACCACCCTTGACTCCCCACAAAGCCATCAACCCTGGTGTCCGAGTACCCCCTACCCCTGGCCGCATCATTTTCTGGCATCTACGAACAGGATAGAACCGGCCTGGTAAAACCAGGTGAAGTGCGCCCAAAAAGACTTTATTAACTGTTCATAAACTGCCAGTCCGCCATTACCGAAATTCTACTGCGCCACAGTGAAGGAAAAGAGCGGGAAGATAAGCCCCGCCCCTTCATCCTGCTGAGGAGTGAAGAGAGCAATGGCGGGCTCACAAATATAAAGGACTATGTGCTGGCCCAGGGGCGTGCCTCGGCCCCTCAGCATCCATGGGCCATCCAAGAGGCGCCAAAAAGTCTCCCCGCCCCCCTTGCTCTCAATCAACCAAGGGGGCGGGTTGAACGCCAGCCCACACCGGTTCGGAACTATACGAACTAAGCAGGATGCGGCAGGGAGCAGACTTGATATACCTGGTCAGGCTCCGGACCCGTTACCTGTAACCGGCTGTGAGGCAATGGCAGTCCCAGTTGCTGATTCCCTGGGACCTGTTTACGCACCCCTTGTGGAACCCGGAGAGGAGGATACCACTGAGGCAGAGGACTTCATCCAGTTCCCGAAGGAGCCTGAGCTAATGGAGGAGGAGCCGATTGCAAACATCTGGAGGAGGAAGGAGCCATCGGTGGTACGAAGGCCGGGCCGCGCGAGCTATGGAAGGTCATGGTACCAGCATCAGCAGCAGTGGCTGGAGAGAGGAGAGTGTCTCTATCTGAAGTTCCCCAGGGCCACCCGGACCGGGACCTGTACCGTGGGGATGTGATCACTTACGAGCGCCATGTAGGTCCCCGTGGGTGGTTTGCAATCCGGGTTAGCAAGGTTGAGCAGTGAAGAGGGTGACCCGGTATTGCACTGTTTGAAGAATGTGAACTGTGCCTTTAAATGAGTGTTTTGCATAGCCATCTTGTTTTCCCTTGTAGTACTTGATGGACAGTGATCAAGAGACTTGCTACCTGGCCCCAGTTGGGCCAGTATGGACTAGAGTATAGTCAAAGTTAAAATGTAACGTTAAAAGCAATGCACCTCCCGCAAGGGAAGAACAGAAGCAATCTTATTGTTTATACATGTTCAAAATGTAAATACGTTATTGATGGTAGTGAACGTAAGGGTGGAGGAACTGGATTAGCCCCCATGCACATCAAGTTAGGAAAAGAAAGTGCCTGGAGGTGGTCTAAGTGAAACCCAGCCTCCTAAGCAGAAACACCCGAACTGTTCATTGTTATGTGTGGAAAAATGTTACTTTATTCCAGGTTTGGTTTAACACCCGCGGACGGGTGTGTTTCAATAAGGGGGGGTGTGGTGCCCCTACGGCTAGGTGCCACAAGGTAGTATTGCACTTTAATACTGTGTTTTCTTTTCCCTGTAAAGTTGTCAGTTCTGGGTTAAACCTTATGGAGTCTGTACTTACACCCACTTAGGACCACACCACTTAGAATAGGGGGGCCGGTAATTTAGTAGGTCCCAGGAGGGTGGGGGTGGAGCCTAGGATAGGGTAGTGAGAGGAAAAGTTTAGTTGCCTCAGACGGTGCTGGGAAGGCAGGCAGGAAGGTCAGGCCTGACAGCCCAGCTGATAGGAGAGAGCCCCATCTCTAAGTGGCGGCCCAGGACAGAAGGCAATGGGCCAGGACTGGTTGAAGCCAGCTGGTCTCGTTGAGGGAAATACCGGCAATGCAGAAAGACGAGGCGGCCAGGAGTTTAGCCCTGACCGCAGAACTGACAAGCTGCAGGCCCATAGAAACCGGGTTGCTGACAGCGCCACAAGGTACCTCGCCCCTCAGGACCACACTAGAAGCAGGACCGCACGGGTAACGGCCTAAGTACCGACGTTGGGGGAGTGGCTGGTCTCCTCTTAAATCCGGGAAAGGATACCCGTGCCCCACTGTGGGAGATCAAGGGACTGGCGGGAGAGCTCTATGAGAGTGGTAGAAGTGAGGAAGAAATAGAGACACTGAAAGACAAAGACAGAGGACATCTAGAGACTCCATAGGGGAATCCTGAGCTGGCAACATCCACCCTGTAAACCAAACTGTACCTTGTTTCGTTTTGCCATCTACCAGTAACTAGTAAAGTGGAGTTAAACTTGAACTGGTTTCCGTTATTCTTCCCGCCAGTGCCCAGAGGGCTTAGCATCAGTAGCGGCCCAGCAGAGGGGTAAGAACAGCAGCACAATCACCTACTACTATCCCCTCATCCTCCTCCTTATCCACATATTCCATCACCGCTGCCCTGAGATAATAGCTCCACCTGTAGGGAGCTGTCCCACACTTTGCTGCACCCACCATCACCTCAGCAGCCAGCTTGCAGCGCCGGTACCAGTTTACTGGGAACTACAGGTGGCATCACGATCCCCTGTAAATAACCACTTCTCCCCCACCAACATCTACTTCAAATGATCACCAGGGCACGGCACCGGGATCAACACCACCCTTGACTCCCAACAAAGCCATCAGCCCTGGTGTCCGAGTACCCCCTAGCCCTGGCCGCAATACTACAATTTATTATAGCGCTATGTATTCCATACATAGACAAGTACAATTATCATAAAAAGTATAAGGCACAGATGATGCTAACATCAGCGTAACCATCCCGCTGGTTTATCTATTGAAATGCTCACTGCACAATCTGAAAGAGGATGCTTTCAATGCCCAGCTGATGGTTATGGAGCAACATTTTCCAAATGGTGATACAACCCAGTCCAGCTTCAGCCAATATTCTCAGCACACATTGGGTGATGATAAAGAACAGGAGGAGGAGGAATAGAAGGTGGACCATGACTTGTTTATCTACACTACAGAGGGAACAGCTTCATGTCTATTTAGCATGAATGGCCTGGAGTGGAGGAGCAGAAGGAGGAGGCAAGACGACGGGAGTAGAGGATGGTTACTTTTTGTCTTTGCAGTGACACTGAACCTTTGGCTCTATCTACTTTGCACTACATGACATGTCCAACTGACTTTCACAATACCCTTGCATGATAGGCATTTTGGCCAAAAAATATTGCATGTACACCTTTCTTGATCCACTGTTCAAGGACACATTTCTATCTCTCATTTAAGAGTCAGAATAGGGTTGCACAAATGAATTATTCAAGAGGGCAATTGCAGAGCAGTTGATGAAAAGATCACCCTCAGTCAACAGCGGCGGCAGAGGTACCTCCTCTTTTCAACACCAAGAATTACAAGGTTCAGATACACACACCAGATGCAACACAGGTAGGTGTAAAATGTTCCAAAACTGGGGCAATTTAAATAAACCATCACATTACTCCCAAAGGCAGCTTAGGGAGGAAAGGAGGAAAGGAACCACACAGCAAACTATCAAGAAGAAACAAAATGTGTGTGTAGGGAGAAAACAAATACAAATAGGGAATGAAAAAACAACTAGGTATACTTCACTAGACACCAAGCAATGAATGGAGTTTCAACAGCAACTACAGTGTTGGCCAAAAGTATTGACACCCCTGCAATTCTGTCAGATAATACTCAGTTTCTTAATGAAAATGATTGCAATCACAAATTCTTTGGTATTATTATCTTCATTTACCGTATATACTCGTGTATAAGCCGACTTTTTCAGCCCAAAAATTGGGCTGAAAAGTCCCCCCCTCGGCTTATACACGAGTCATATACTTTTGTGTGAAATGGGGGCTGTGTCCGGGAGTAGGAGGAGGCTGGAGGAGGTGGGGGAAGGCTGTAATATGAGCGGCTCGTGACGTGGTGCCGCTCATAACTTACTCATGATATGCACTGCATCCCCCGCCCATCCGCGGGGGGAGCAGTGCATATCGCATTACAGGCTCCCCATCACAGTATGGCGCCCCCCCCCCTCACAGTAAGGCCTTCCCATGCTGCCGCTGCTCACTGTACAATAAATAATCTTATTAGCTCTCAACCTCGCTCCGGGCTCAGTGCATCCTCCCTCCTCCCTGCGTGTCATGTGACCGGCCGGTGACGTCATCACCCCGGTCACAGGACAAGCAGGAAGGAGGGAAGATGCACAGCCAGGAGCGAGGGTGAGAGCTAATAACACTATTTATTGTACAGTGAGCAGCGGCAGAATGGGGAGGCCTTACTGTGAGGGGGGGCGCCATACTGTGAGGGGGGGCGCCATACTGTGAGGGGGAGCATGTATACCAGGAATGGGGTCCTGTATACCCTGTGCTGGGAGCTATATACCCTGTGCTGGGAGCTGTATACCCTGTACTGGGAGCTGTATACACTGTGCTGGGAGCTGTATACACTGTGCTGAGGGCTGTATACGCTGTGCTGGGAGCTGTATACACTGTGCTGAGGGCTGTATACCCTGTGCTGGGAGCTGTATACCCTGTGTTGGGAGCTGTATACCCTGTGCTGGGAGCTGTATACACTGTGCTGAGGGCTGTATACCCTGTGCTCGGAGCTGTATACACTGTGCTGGGAGCTGTATACACTGTGCTGAGGGCTGCATACCCTGTGCTGGGATCTGTATACCCTGTGCTGGGAGCTGTATACCTTGTGCTGGGAGCTGTATACCTTGTGCTGGGAGCTGTATACCCTGTGCTGGGAGCTGTATACACTGTGCTGGGAGCTGTATACACTGTGCTGGGAGCTGTATACACTGTGCTGAGGGCTCTATACACTGTGCTGAGGGCTGTATACACTGTGCTGGAGTCCAACCTCGGCTTATACGCGAGTCAATAAGTTTTCCCAGTTTTTGGGGGCAAAAGTAGGGGGGTCGGCTTATACACGGGTCGGCTTATACACGAGTATATACGGTAATTTGTCTTCAATGAACAAAACACAAAAAGAATTGTCCTAAAGCCAAATTGGATATAATTCCATACCAAACATAAAAAAGGGGGAGGACAAAAGTATTGGCACTGTTAGAAAAATCATGTGATGCTTCTCTAATTTGTGTAATTAACAGCACCTGTAACTTACCTGTGGCACCTAACAGGTGTTGGCAATAACTAAATCACACTTGCAGCTAGTTGACATGGATTAAAGTTGACTCAACCTCTGCCCTGTGTCCTTGTGTGTATCACATTGAGCATGGAGAAAAGAAAGAAGACCAAAGAACTGTCTGAGGACTTGAGAAAACAAATTGTGAGGAAGCATGAGCAACCTCAAGGCTACAAGTCCATCTCCATAGACCTGAATGTTCCTGTGTCTACCGTGCGCAGTGTCATCAAGAAGTTTAAAGCCCATGGCACTGTGACTAACTTCCCTAGATGTGGACGGAAAAGAAAAATTGACAAGAGATTTCAACGCAATATTGTGCGGATGGTGGATAAAGAACCTCGACTAACATCCAAACAAGTTCAAGCTGCCCTGCAGTCCAAGGGTACAACAGTGTCAACCCGTACTATTTGTCGGCGTCTGAATGAAAAGGGACTGTATGATAGGAGACTCAGGAAGACCCCACTTCTTACCCCTTGACAAAAAAAAGCCAGGCTGAAGTTTGCCAAAACTTACCTGAGAAAGCCTAAAACGTTTTGGAAGAATGTTCTCTCTTTTTGGGCAAAGGCATCAACAAAGAGTTTACAGGAGAAAAAAAGAGGCATTCAAAGAAAAGAACACGGTCCCTACAGTCAAACATGGCGGAGGTTCCCTGATGTTTTGGGGTTGCTTTGCTGCCTCTGGCACTGGACTGCTTGGCTGTGTGCATGGCATTATGAAGTCTGAAGACTACCAACAAATTTTGCAGCATAATGTAGGACCAGTGTGAGAAAGCTGGGTCTCCCTCAGAGGTCATGGGTTTTCCAGCAGGACAATGACCCAAAACATACTTCAAAAAGCACTAGAAAATGGTTTGAGAGAAAGCACTAGAGACTTCTAAGGTGGCCAGCAATGAGTCCAGATCTGAATCCCGTAGAACACCTGTGGAGCGATCTAAAAATGGCAGTTTGGAGAAGGCACCCTTCAAATATCAGGGACCTGGAGCAGTTTGCCAAAGAAGAATGGTCTAAAATTCCAGCAGAGCATTGTAAGAAACTCATTGATGATTACCGGAAGCGGTTGATCGCAGTTATTTTGGGTAAAGGTTGTGCAACCAAGTATTAGGCTGAGGGTGCCAATACTTTTGTCCGGCCCATTTTTGCAGTTTTGTGTGAAATGATCAATGTTTTGCTTTTTGCTTCATTCTCTAGTGTATTTTTTCATTTAAGACAAATTAAATGAAGATAATAATACCAAAGAATTTGTGATTGCAATCATTTTCAGGAAGAAACTGAGTATTATCTGACAGAATGGCTGGGGTGTCAATACTTTTGGCCAACACTGTATAACACAGGACCTATATGCAAGAGGCACGCAAATGCTATAGTCGGCATCAAGGAAAATTCTAAGCCATTCTTAAAGGCTACATCATACATCAGACTCCCCAGTGTGAACAGAGTCTGAAGCCGGCATGACAATTAGAAAGGGCTATCTGTGGGTGTAACTATGACAAAGAGGGAGAAGTTGAACAACATGGTGAACCCCTTTAACCCCTTCCTGACTTTGGCATTTTTTTCATTTTTCATTTTCGTTTTTTGCTCCTCTGCTTCCAACTTTTCTTTACTTTTTTATTTTTTCCGTCAATATAGACATGTGATGGCTTGTTTTTTGCAGGACGAGTTGTACTTTCATATGCAATAATTTATTTTACCATATAATGTACAGGGAAATTGCAAAAAAATTCTAAGTGCAGTGACATTGCAAAAAAAGTGCAATTACACATTTGTTTTTTGGGAATTTTAGTCGCCATGTTCACTATATGGTAAAACCGACTTGACAGGGTGATGCCTCGGGTTGGTACGAGTTCGTAGACACCCAACATGTATACATTTATTGGTATCTAAATGGTGAAAAAAAAATCAGAAGTTTGAAAAAAAACAAAAACAGACTTTTTGCGCCATGTTCTGCGACCCATAGGGTCCTCATTTTTCGGGATCTGGGGCTGTGTGACAGCTTATTTTTTGCGTCTTGAGGTGATGTTTCTAATGATAACATTTTTGGGTGGATGTGCTGTTTAGATCGCCCATTATTGTATTTTATAGCAATGTTGCGGCGACCAAAAAAACGTAATTTTGGCGTTTGGATTGTTTTTCCATTACGGAGTTTACAGCTCTCATTAACGGATTTACTATGTTGATAGATCGGGCGATTCTGAACGCGACGATACCAAACGTGTATACTTTTATTGTGATTGGGGGATAAGGGGTGATTTGAACTTTTAGGTTCTTCTTTTTTTTTACAGGTTTTTAAAAACTTTATTTTTTAATTAATTCTTAGTTTTACACTGTCCCATAGAGAGGCACCCTGCTACACAGTCCGATTGCTTCTGGGATATACTGATGAGCTGCAGCTCATCTTTATCTCTCAGAATCACGGACTAGTTGTGGTTGGCAGCGCCTGCCAACCACAACCCGGAAGTGGTCAGTGTCAGCATCTGGGTTCCAGCCTGTCACATGAGCGCCGGAGATCGCACGATACTATCGCGGGATCTCCGGTGAAGGCGGGGAACAGCGCGTTCCCCGCCGCGGCGCCTTTGGATCCCGCTGTCAGAGATTGACGGCGGGATCCAAAGGGTTAACAGCACCGATCCGATTGGTGCTGTTAGCCCGACATCTCAGCTGATGAGATCAGCTGAGATGTCGGGTGTTTGATGTGAGCTCCGTGCCATCAAATCCCCCTTACCAGCCCATGACCTTATACAACGTCAGAGGTCGGGAAGGGGTTTGCTGTTGGGTGTCCAAACTGCAAACTTCGCAGGACCTCTCCTTGAATGCCCTAGAAATGCTTGCCTGCCCTGCTGCTAGTGTGTTGACTGTATGAGTTATACGTTCCACCAGGGCAATCATAGTGAATAACTGCATTTGCTTGATAATGGAAAATGCAGACAGGCTAGGGTCACACATAGCAATCCATTTTTGGAAGTGATTTCCATGACCAATCTGTTTTTTGGGTGCTTTTTGAGCCTCCTGTACCTCTGAACGTTTTTGGACTTTGTCGTTTTTTGACAAACATTCTTAAAAAAACGGATCCGTTTTTCCATAGGGCCCATGTTAACAATGTTTTTTTTTTTTAAAAAACGGACCCCAAAAACGTTGTAAGCAACATTTTTGGGTAAAAAACGTACCTAGCAATGTTTTTAGGTGTAGAAAAAAACGGATAGGGTGTTTATTACATCTAATCCGTTTTTCTATCAGTTTTTGGACTTAGAAAAAAAAATCCAAAATCTGATGCCAAAAACGGACCAAGGGCTTATGTTTGACCCTAGCCTTACACTCTTAAAATTCATGAAGGGCTGCATTTCTCCAGACTTCAACTACCCTGAAATACATTGGGGATCAGAAACCTGCAGTTCCAGCAAAGGTAATATGTTTTTGAAAACTATGAGAGACAATTACCTTTCACAACTGGTTCAAGACCCAACAAGAAGGGGGGCACTGCTGGACCTAATATTAACCAACAGGCCGGACCGCATATCAAATATACGGGTTAGAGGTCACTTGGGTAATAGTGATCATAACTTAATAAGCTTTCAAGTATCCTTTACTAAGACGTGTAGTAGAGGGGCTACAAGGACACTAAACTTCAGGAAGGCAAATTTCCAACGGTTGAGAGATGTCTTAGTGCAATAAACTGGGACGATGTCCTGAGACATAAAAGTACACAACACAAATGGGAGATGTTTATTAGCATCCTGAATAGGACCTGTGCACAATATATACCCTATGGGAATAAGCATGCTAGAAATAGGAGGAAACCACTATGGCTAAATAAAGCGGTAAGAGGTGCAATATGTGACAAAAAGAAAGCATTTAGGGAATTAAAGCAAGTAGGTAGTGATGAGACATTAAATAAATACAGAAAATTAAATACCATTTGTAGAAAGCAAATCAAGGCAGCAAAGATTGAGACAGAGAGACTCATTGCCAGAGAAAGTAAAAAGAATCCCAAAATATTTTTTAACTACATAAATAGTAAGAAACTAAAACATGATGGTGTTGGCCCCTTTAAAAATAGTCTGGGTGAAATGGTGGATGAGGATGAGGAAAAAGCCAATATGCTAAATGACTTTTTTTCAACAGTATTTACACAAGAAAATCCCATGACAGACAATATGATCAGTGATAACAAAAATTCTCAATTAAATGTCACCTGCTTAACCCAAGAGGAAGTACGGCATTGTCTAAAAATCACTAAAATTGACAAATCCCCGGGCCCGGATGGGATACACCCCAGAGTGCTGCAGGAATTAAGTACTGTCATAGATAGACCATTATTTTTAATATTTAAAGATTCCATAATAACAGGGTCTGTACCACAGGACTGGCGTATAGCAAATGTGGTGCCAATATTCAAAAAGGGGACAAAAACTGAACTTGGAAATTATAGGTCAGTAAGCTTAACCTCTACTGTGGGTAAAATCCTAGAGGGTTTTCTAAGAGATGCTATACTGGAGTATCTGAAGAAAAATAACCTCATGACCCATTATCAACATGGTTTTACGAGGGACCGTTCCTGTCAAACTAATCTAATAAGTTTCTATGAAGAAGTAAGTTCTGGACTGGACCAAGGAAATGCAGTGGATGTGGTGTATATGGACTTTTCAAAAGCTTTTGATACGGTGCCACACAAAAGGTTGATACATAAAATGAGGGCAATGGGGATAGGGGAAAATATGTGTAAGTGGGTTAAAAACTGGCTTAGTGATAGGAAACAAAGGGTGGTTATTAATGGAACACACTCAGAATGGGTCACAGTTAACAGTGGGGTACCACAGGGGTCAGTGTTGGGCCCGCTTCTATTTAATATATTTATTAATGACCTTGTAGGGGGCATACAGAGTAGAATCTCAATATTTGCAGATGATACTAAACTCTGCAGGGTAATCAATACAGAGGAGGACAATTTTATATTACAGGAGGATTTATGTAAACTAGAAGCTTGGGCTGCTAAATGGCAAATGCGCTTTAATGGGGATAAATGTAAAGTCATGCACTTGGGCAGAGGAAACAAAAGGTATAATTATGTGCTTAATTGTAAAACACTGGGCAAAACTGTCACTGAAAAAGACCTGGGTGTATGGGTAGATGACAAACTCACATTTAGTGGCCTGTGTCAGGCAGCTGCTGCAAAGGCAAATAAAATAATGGGATGCATTAAAAGAGGCATAGATGCTCATGAGGAGAACATAATTTTACCTCTATACAAGTCACTAGTGCGACCACACTTAGAACACTGTGTACAATTCTGGTCTCCGGTGTATAATAAAAAAAATAGCTGAACTAGAGCGGGTCCAGAGAAGAGCGACAAAAGTCATTAGAGGACTAAGGGGTCTGCAATAACAAGACAGGTCATTAAACTTGGGGTTATTTAGCTTGGAAAAACAAAGGCTTAGGGGTGATCTTATAATAATGTATAAATATATGAGGGGACAGTACAGAGACCTTTCTAATGATCTCTTTACTCTTAGGCCTGAGACTGGGACAAGGGGGCATCCTCTACGTCTGGAGGAAAGAAGGTTTAATCATAATCACAGACGCGGATTCTTTACTGTAAGAGCAGTGAGACTATGGAACTTTCTGCCACATGATGTTGTAATGAGTGAGTCACTACTAACATTTAAGAAGGGCCTGGATGCCTTTCTTGAAAACTATAATATTACCGGTTATATATACTAGATTCTTTGATAGGGCGTTGATCCAGGGATCTAGTCTCATTGCCGTATCTGGAGTCAGGAAGGAATTTTTTCCCCCAATGTGGAGCTTAGTGTTGCCACATGGTTTTTTTTTTGCCTTCCTCTGGATCAACATGTTAGGCTATGGGTTGAACTAGATGGACTTAAAGTCTTCCTTCAACCTTAAAAACTATGATACTATGTTACTATGAATGTTACTTTGTAAACCCTCCAGATGACAGCAACTCAACCTAAATTCACCCAAAATTTTCATTTTTGCTAGTAATGTCCAGCCTGGAAGCCAAACCCATTTCGTTTTTAACTTAAATTAAAATCCTGCTCCTCCTGCTTTTGCAACATTTACTTCATGGTCAACAACATCCTACCAATGATGTTAATGTAATGTTTTAATTGGAGGCCCTTGTCACAGTCTCTTCCTGCTGTATGACACAGCCCTCAGGGCTAATTTTTGGTAAGCCTGTGCGCATTCTGCACTGGTCCAACTACTGTACTAGTACCACTCTACTAAATGTAAGACAAAATTTTGTTCTGACTCCCTACTCAAGCAAAAAAGCCAAGGTGCCAGCGTTGCCTGTGGTTAGCACGCAGTGCAAAAAATGCATATGCACTAGTGATGGGCGAATCCTAAATTACTCGGAATCACTTGACTCTAGCGAGTCCGAGCACAGGACTCGCTACTCGTTGCGAGTCTAGCGAGTCCAATGTTAATGAATGGGGAAGCGAGTAATAGCGAGTAGTGTGCGATTTACAAATCACAGATGTGTCTCGGAAGCTTCAGCCTGAAGCAATGTTTTGCCATTTATTTGCATTGGACCGTTTACTTTGCAAGTAATCGCTGGGAAACTCGCACAGATAAGAGTCCTGTCTGCTCTGTGTGCTGGCTGCCGCAGCTCCAGGGTCCTAGAGCCCGCCTGCTGCCTGATGTAGCAGAGCTGAGATTGTTCTCAGTCTGCTCATCCCTGTGCATAGACATCTATATCTATGCACAGGGATGAGCAGAGAGGACATCGCGTTTTGGACTGCGTCGGACGGAAGAGGATTTTTTAAATTAAAGATGGAGTCCCTAATGGCTTTTTTTTTTTTATTTCTAATGAAAAATGCTCTCTGTGTTGTGTTTTTTTTAAAACAATTTAATAGAAATTCATGGCGGTCATGTCTAATATTGGCATGACCGCCATAAATTTCGGGCTTAGGGCCAGCTGATAATACAAAGCTGGCCCTAACCTCTTTATTACCCAGCGTGCCACCGCCACCAGGGCCGCTGGAAGAGCGGGGTTCAGCGCCAGAGGATGGCGATTCAATGAACGCGCCATCTTCTGGGGCGGCTGCGGGCTGCAATTTGCAGCGGGGGGTGCCCAGAAAGCTTGGGCATCCCTGCGCTGCGGATTCCAGCCCCCAGCTGCTTAGCTGTACCTGGCTAGACATAGAAATTGCGCGGAGCCCCACGCATTTTTTTTAAATTTATTTCATGAAATTCTGAGATTCTGACTCTGAGACTCTGACTCTGAGACTCTGACTCTGAGACTCTGACTCTGAGACTCTGACACTGACTCTGACTCTGAGACTCTGACTCTGAGACTCTGACTCTGAGACTCTGACTCTGACTCTGAGACTCTGACTCAGACTCTGACTCTGAGACTCTGACTCTGAGACTCTGAGACTCTGACTCTGAGACTCTGACTCTGAGACTCTGACTCTGAGACTCTGACTCTGACTCTGAGACTCTGACTCTGACTCTGAGACTCTGACTCTGACTCTGAGACTCTGACTCTGAGACTCTGACTCTGAGACTCTGACTCTGACTCTGAGACTCTGACTCTGACTCTGAGACTCTGACTCTGACTCTGAGACTCTGACTCTGACTCTGAGACTCTGACTCTGAGACTCTGACTCTGAGACTCTGACTCTGAGACTCTGACTCTGACTCTGAGACTCTGACTCTGACTCTGACTCTGAGACTCTGACTCTGAGACTCTGACTCTGGCTCTGAGGGTGAGACTCTGACTCTGACTCTGAGACTCTGACTCTGAGACTCTGACTCTGAGACTCTGACTCTGACTCTGAGACTCTGACTCTGAGACTCTGACTCTGACTCTGAAACTCTGACTCTGAGACTCTTACTCTGACTCTGGCTCTGAGGGTGAGACTCTGTCTCTGAGACTCTGACTCTGAGACTCTGACTCTGAGACTCTGACTCTGAGACTCTGACTCTGACTATGAGACTCTGACTCTGAGACTCTGAGACTCTGACTCTGACTCTGAGACTCTGACTCTGACTCTGAGACTCTGACTCTGAGACTCTGACTCTGAGACTCTGACTCTGACTCTGAGACTCTGAGACTCTGAGACTCTGACTCTGAGACTCTGACTCTGAGACTCTGAGTCTGACTCTGAGACTCTGACTCTGAGACTCTGACTCTGACTCTGAGTCAGACTCTGACTCTGAGACTCTGACTCTGAGACTCTGACTCTGAGTCAGACTCTGACTTTGAGACTCTGACTCTGAGACTCTGACTCTGAGACTCTGACTCTGAGACTCTGACTCTGACTCTGAGACTCTGACTCTGACTCTGAGACTCTGAGTCTGACTCTGAGACTCTGACTCTGAGACTCTGACTCTGAGTCAGACTCTGACTCTGACTCTGAGACTCTGACTCTGAGACTCAGACTCTGAGACTCTGACTCTGAGACTCGGACTCTGAGACTCGGACTCTGAGACTCGGACTCTGAGACTCTGAGACTCTGACTCTGAGATTCTGACTCTGACTCTGAGACTCTGACTCTGACTCTGAGACTCTGAGACTCTGACTCTGAGACTCTGACTCTGACTCTGAGACTCTGACTCTGAGACTCTGACTCTGAGACTCTGACTCTGAGTCAGACTCTGACTCTGAGACTCTGACTCTGAGACTCTGTCTCTGAGACTCGGACTCTGAGACTCTGACTCTGAGACTCTGACTCTGAGACTCTGACTCTGAAATTCATGAAATAATAAAAAAAAAATGCGTGGGGCTCCGCGCAATTTCTATGTCTAGCCAGGCACAGCTAAGCAGCTGGGGGCTGGAATCCGCAGCGCAGGGATGCCCAAGCGTTCTGGGCACCCCCCGCTGCAAATTGCAGCCCGCAGCCGCCCCAGAAGATGGCGCGTTCATTGAAGCGCCATCCTCTGGCGCTGAACCCCGCTCTTCCAGCGGCCCTGGTGGCGGTGGCACGCTGGGTAATAAAGGGGTTAATACCAGCTTTGTTATACAAGCTGGTATTAAGCCCGAGATTCTTAATGTCAGGCCACGTTTGACCCAGCCACTAAGAATCTCCAATAAAGGGTTAAAAAAACACAACACAGAGAAAATTTTTTATTTGAAATAAAAAAAAAAAGCCATTAGGGACTCCATCTTTAATTAAAAAAATCCTCTTCCGTCCGACGTAGTCCAAAACGCGATGTCCTCTCTGCTACATCCCCTGTGCATAGATATAGATGTCTATGCACAGGGAATGAGCAGACTGAGAACAATCTCAGCACTGCTACATCATGTCTGTGAGCAGGCGGGCTCTAGGACCCTGGAGCTGCACAGAGAAGACAGCTGGACTCAGCTCGCAAAGTAACAGCAGTTACTTTGCGAGTTTCCCTGCTATCACTGGCACAGTAGCCGAGTCTAATGCAAACAATGGCAATCCTATTTTTGTCAGCGTTTGCCATTGATTTGCATTGGACTCGTGCGAGTAAACGCTGGGAAACTCGCAGAGTACCGAGTCCTGCGAGTCCCTTACTACTCGCCGAGTAACGAGTCCTAGCGAGTAGATTCGCCCATCCCTAATATGCACTTATTATTTTCTAACTGTACTTTAAAACTGATACCTTTAGCAAACAATTAGTCAATTCTTTGAGCTACCCCACCACGTTATGGCATTCTCAGATGGGGCAGCCCTACTCTATGTTTTTTATATATGCTGTGCCATTACGACCTTCTGAATGCATTAAAAGTACGACTACGGTATATTAAATGCACATGTACCTGAAACATTCTGATCCACTCCCACCGCTCCAGAACAGCAAGCACAGATAAAGGCCAACCAGGTCCGGACATGACATCCGGACATTATCAGATCTGACACCCACACTGCCAGACAAGCAACAGAAGGATGAGGGTGGAACAGGCATAGACACATGTGCAACAATCAAACAGAGCCTGTGGACAGGGTGTTGCCACTGTATGTGAGTACAGCGGCCTAGATCAATCACAATAAAGACAGATAGAATGGCATACAAAACCAAGCGCGCACGGCAAAATGGGGGGCATCCACAAATCAATAACATTTGCACAATTTTAATTGCAGGTTTTTTCTGATGGTGCTGGCTTTTTTGCTTATTTTTGTTGTTACATTTGTGGATGACCCCCACTTTGCCCTGCACGCCAGATTTTACTAGTTTTCCAGCTGTATTGCTAGTGGCATTTTGGTAACTGTTCACATTCAGTTATCATACCCCACCCTCAGACTCAGTTTATTTCAGGCTTCATTTGCTTGGACCTGTTCTGCCCTCATTCATGTGTGCTGGTCTGGTTGGGTGAGGGTTAACTCCAAAAAGTTCACACGGCTGTGGCGTTAGCTTCAGGTGGGTGGACCAGAGTTGCCTTTACAGATTAGCATTGGACTGGCACCATGGGAGCAGACTGGAGATGTACCAGGTAAATGTTAGCTTTTTCTGTGGCCCACTAAATTTTATGTTGGAGGCTGCAAAACACAACTAGGATGGAAAAATATAGAGTAGGACCACCCTAATTTGATATTACCTTGACGTTCGGCAGGGTGGCTCAGAAACATTGATACATTTTTTTGCCAAATATCTAAATGTTTATATTATATAGTTGGAGGTAATATGTGCATTTGCACAATTTTTATTGCAGGTTTTTTCTGGTGGTGCTGGATTTTTTGCTGATTTTTGTTATTAGGTTTGCAGCTGACCCCCATTTTGCCCTGCACGCCGAATTTTACTTGTCTTACAGTAGGGATGGGCGAGTCTACTCGCTAGGACTCGGGACTCGGCGATTCTGAAGGTACTCGCAGGACTCGTTACTCGGCGAATCTCCCAGCTTGGACTCGCACAGTGACGAGTCCAATGGAATTCAATGGCAATAAGCTTGACTCGTCACAGATACCCGCTGTCAGCAGCGAGTCTGAGCGAGTCTACGATTCCGAGTCCTACGAGTCTACGAATCCGAGTCCTGTATACTGTATTCGGGATTCGGACTGTGGAATACAGAATCTGTTATGTTCCGAGTCAGCACAGCGTGCGTGTTAGGTCAGAAAACTTGTGAAGATAGCCAATCATAGTCAGTAATGGCATAGCAAAGTTGGTTGTGTCAGGACTATGATTGGCTGCTGTCCAGCGTCATGCCTATGTCATCTATGACAGGCAAGGCAGTATATAAGGCTTGTCCCCGCCATTTTGGGCACATTCCTGAGACGATCTGACCTAGTATAGGGAGAGAGAGATATATGCTGGAGCAGATCAGGGATTGTCAGTGTAGGGAAGATTCCTTTTATTAACCCAAAAAGCTCTTCTGAGAGCTAGGAGGAGGACGGAGTAGTGCTGTGTAGGCAGGCAGGCAGGCAGGGAGGGAAGGAAGGAGAAGCCTTAGAGTGCACACAGGACGGACCTCATAGCTTAGCTTACTCACTCAGCTTTGCTAACAGCTGCAGTCAGAGGCTTAGCTGAGGTGCTGTTTCATTTTTGTTTTTGCACCAGATCGATTTTTGTTCCTAATAAGCCATAGAGCGTTATTTTTTCTGTGGCAGACCAGTGCGTTGCTGCTAGCACGTACTCCACCTTAGGGAGTGTAGTGTGCGGCTTCACTGCCAAGTGTGAGTGCGCACACTTACCCCGCCAGCAAGTGACGCATTCAGCTAACCTAACCACATCTCGGTGGCTGTGCGCACTTGAAACTAATTTTTTTAGGGAGTGTAGTGTGCGGCTTCACTGCCAAGTGTGAGAGCGCACACTTACCCCGCCAGCAAGTGACGCATTCAGCTAACCTAACCACATCTCGGTGGCTGTGCGCACTTCAAACCAATTTTTTTAGGGAGTGTAGTGTGCGGTTTCACTGCCAAGTGTGAGAGCGCACACTTACCCCGCCAGCAAGTGACGCATTCAGCTAACCTAACCACATCTCGGTGGCTGTGCGCACTTGAAACTAATTTTTTTAGGGAGTGTAGTGTGCGGCTTCACTGCCAAGTGTGAGTGCGCACACTTACCCCGCCAGCAAGTGACGCATTCAGCTAACCTAACCACATCTCGGTGGCTGTGCGCACTTGAAACTAATTTTTTTAGGGAGTGTAGTGTGCGGCTTCACTGCCAAGTGTGAGAGCGCACACTTACCCCGCCAGCAAGTGACGCATTCAGCTAACCTAACCACATCTCGGTGGCTGTGCGCACTTCAAACCAATTTTTTTAGGGAGTGTAGTGTGCGGTTTCACTGCCAAGTGTGAGAGCGCACACTTACCCCGCCAGCAAGTGACGCATTCAGCTAACCTAACCACATCTCGGTGGCTGTGCGCACTTGAAACTAATTTTTTTAGGGAGTGTAGTGTGCGGCTTCACTGCCAAGTGTGAGTGCGCACACTTACCCCGCCAGCAAGTGACGCATTCAGCTAACCTAACCACATCTCGGTGGCTGTGCGCACTTGAAACTAATTTTTTTAGGGAGTGTAGTGTGCGGCTTCACTGCCAAGTGTGAGAGCGCACACTTACCCCGCCAGCAAGTGACGCATTCAGCTAACCTAACCACATCTCGGTGGCTGTGCGCACTTCAAACCAATTTTTTTAGGGAGTGTAGTGTGCGGTTTCACTGCCAAGTGTGAGAGCGCACACTTACCCCGCCAGCAAGTGACGCATTCAGCTAACCTAACCACATCTCGGTGGCTGTGCGCACTTGAAACTAATTTTTTTAGGGAGTGTAGTGTGCGGCTTCACTGCCAAGTGTGAGTGCGCACACTTACCCCGCCAGCAAGTGACGCATTCAGCTAACCTAACCACATCTCGGTGGCTGTGCGCACTTGAAACTAATTTTTTTAGGGAGTGTAGTGTGCGGCTTCACTGCCAAGTGTGAGAGCGCACACTTACCCCGCCAGCAAGTGACGCATTCAGCTAACCTAACCACATCTCGGTGGCTGTGCGCACTTCAAACCAATTTTTTTAGGGAGTGTAGTGTGCGGTTTCACTGCCAAGTGTGAGAGCGCACACTTACCCCGCCAGCAAGTGACGCATTCAGCTAACCTAACCACATCTCGGTGGCTGTGCGCACTTGAAACTAATTTTTTTAGGGAGTGTAGTGTGCGGCTTCACTGCCAAGTGTGAGTGCGCACACTTACCCCGCCAGCAAGTGACGCATTCAGCTAACCTAACCACATCTCGGTGGCTGTGCGCACTTGAAACTAATTTTTTTAGGGAGTGTAGTGTGCGGCTTCACTGCCAAGTGTGAGAGCGCACACTTACCCCGCCAGCAAGTGACGCATTCAGCTAACCTAACCACATCTCGGTGGCTGTGCGCACTTGAAACTAATTTTTTTAGGGAGTGTAGTGTGCGGCTTCACTGCCAAGTGTGACAGCGCACACTTACCCCGCCAGCAAGTGACGCATTCAGCTAACCTAACCACATCTCGGTGGCTGTGCGCACTTCAAACCAATTTTTTTAGGGAGTGTAGTGTGCGGTTTCACTGCCAAGTGTGACAGCGCACATTTACCCCGCCAGCAAGTGACGCATACAGCAACACCTAACTCCAACTTGGTGACTGTGCATTCATCTACAATGTCTCAAAAAAAAACAATTACAAAAAAGGATGTTGCAAAGGGACAGGGACGAGCTCGAGGCCGCAGCAGTCTTGCCCAAGAAGGCACTGGTACAAGTACACAGCCTAGGATTGATAGAACGTCCTTTTTTCTACCTAGAAATCCCAGTACTCAAAGAAAACGTGTGTTGAGGCCGGATGAGCATGACAAGATAACATCTTGGATGGCTCAGACGCCCTCGACCACTGGTTCTTGCAGTACGCAATCATCCGTGGCAAGACATTCTAGTGTCGCTACAGACAATGCAGCGCCATCCAATCCTCAAAGTCGTCATATTGCCTCAACCCATCGGCAGCCAGAGGAAAATTTGAATATGGACCTTGGTCACTCTGATGACTTATTCGGTTCTTATCAAGGGGTTTCTTTGTCACTGCCTGACGAGATACTTGAAGTAGACGAAAGGTCTACTCATGGCCAAAGTTTGGAAGTAGCGCGTCCTGAGGAAAGACACTTTCACGAAATGCAAACAGTATCTCAGGAGGTGGATGATGATGAGGATGATGAGACACACATCTCATCTGGCCAGCCTGCTCAGTCAGTTTATCCAGAATCCTTTGAACTGGAAGGGGTGGATGATGACACCACAGATCCTACCTGGATTGCTGAATTGCATAGCCAAGAGAGCAGCCAGGAGGACGAAAGTGGCTATGTACCACTGGCAAAATCACAAAGGCGTACTGTCTCCAGAACACAAACTGTGAGAACAGTTGCCCAAATAGCGTCAACTGTGGCACAAACTGTGCCAACTGTTGCACAAACTGCAAACACAGTTGCCCAAAATGTGTCCACAGTTGGTGTTGAACAGAGTCATCCTCCTCTTCCTCCAATTAAAAATAAAGGACGAACAGCCAGTGTGTGGCAATTTTTTAAGGATAGCCCAACATTACCAAATATGGTTATCTGTAAGATGTGCCAGGCAAGGCTTAGCAGAGGCACGGTAAAAGGAAACCAGAGCACCAGCAGTATGCGCAAGCATATGTCTCTTAAGCACCCAATTCAGTGGGCACCCTATAAGGGTTCAAAATCAGTGCCTTCTGATCCAAACACTTCCAGGCCACCTCAGATACATCCTTCACCAGCAAGTGTTCAGGCTTCAGCTCCTGCTCAAGCGTACTCCTCCCAAGGTGCTTTACAAGACAGACATGACAGTAGTCAATCCTCTTGTCAGTCTGGTCCAAACGTGCAGTTGTCAGTGCCACAGCTGTATGAAAGACAGCGGAAGTTCCAACCGACACACCCATATTCCCAAAAAGTGACAGCGAAAATAGCCAAGTTGTTAGCTGTGGAAATGCTGCCGTTTAGGCTTGTGGGTACAGAGTCTTTTCGGGAGTTGATGGCTGAGGCAGCACCACGATACTCTGTACCCAGCCGGTACTTTTTCTCACGTAGTGCCGTTCCCGCCTTACACCAGCACGTGGTTAACAACTTAAAACGTGCTTTAACAAATGCTGTCACCGCCAAAGTCCACCTAACTACGGACACGTGGACAAGTAGTTGTGGACAGGGCAGATACATTTCACTAACGGCTCACTGGATCAACCTGGTGGAGAGTGTCCCAACTTCTAAAACTGTACCATCTGACATACTTCCAACTCCACGAATAGCGGGCCCAACATCATTCCGGGTGTCTGCCTCCTCATATATGTCCAGTGCCCAATCTGCTTCTGCCACTTCCTTGTCCACTGCTGAGCCTCAAGCACCATCACGTCCGAGTTGGGAGCTTTGCAGTACTGCTTCTGCAAGGCGACAACAGGCTCTTCTGAAGCTTATCTGCCTAGGTGACACACGTCACACTGCAACAGAGTTGTGGAAAGGTCTCAAGCAACAGACCGATGAGTGGCTGGCCCCACTGGAACTACAACCAGGTCTAGTTGTGAGCGATAATGGTGCAAACCTTGTGGCGGCAATAAAGCACGGTAAACTTGTACATGTGCCTTGCATGGCTCATGTCCTGAACCTGGTAGTTCAGAAATTCCTCAAAATATACCCAGAGTTATCTGAGCTACTGGATAAGGTGAGGCGAATTTGCGCCCACTTTAGACATTCGTCCACAGCAGCTGCAAGTCTTTCTGCCCTTCAAATCCAATTTAACTTGCCGAAACACAGGCTAATTTGCGACATGCCTACGCGATGGAACTCCACCTTCCATATGCTGGCAAGGTTTAATGAGCAGCAGAAGGCAATAGCGGAATTTCAGCTGCAACATGCCCGTCAACCTGGAAGTCATACCACACACATCGGTACTTTCGAGTGGGTCTGGATCGCTGACCTTTGCGAGTTGCTGGATAACTTCGAATACTGTACCAAACTCGTCAGTGGGGATCAGTCGATTATAAGTCTCACCATCCCCATGCTCTGCCTGCTCCAAGAATCCCTATTGAATCTCAAAACAGATGCTTTGAGAGCACAGCGGATGGCTATGGAGCCAGAATTGAACATCGCTGATCCTAGCCACCCTAGCCAATATCAGCAGGCTACATTGGTTCAGGAAGATGTTGATGAGGGTGATGATGAAGAAGATTTATTTTTCTCTGGTACTGATGTGAACCCTGATGGGACTCCCAACCCTACGTTTATGTCGGTACAGCATGGGTGGGCTGAAGAGGAGGAGGCGGACACCGATTTAGAGGCCACGACGCGTAGTGATCTTCATTCTGTTGTAACCGAGGAGATGAGTCTTTGCAGCTTAGCACACATGGCTGAAGTAATGTGTCAATGTGTCTCCAAAGATCCACGCGTCATACACATCTATGACAGCGACCTCTACTGGTTGTCAACGTTTTTGGACCCACGGTACAAAGACAAATTTCAGTCGCTGCTGTCGCACTCATCCAGGGGCTTAACGATGGATCATGTAAAGAGGGTTCTTCTTGATATTTTGCTGGCAATATCACCGTCTGAATCCGCTATACATCGAAGAACCAGCTCTTTCCAACAGCAGCCTTTGGTTGGGACACAAACGCCATCAATGACAAGAAGAGGTGGGGGTAAGATGTCCGCCAACTGGGCGATGTTCAACAGACCTTCCAATCAAGAACGTAATTTGACTACGGTGACCTTGAGTAGGAGACAACAATTGTCCAACATGGTGCAGCAGTATCTCAGTGACAGTACCAGCTTCCTAACCGACCCTTCTGTACCCTTTAATTACTGGGTTTCCAAGCTGCACACTTGGACTGAGCTGTCATTGTATGCCTTGGAGGTGCTGGCATGCCCAGCTGCTAGTGTGACATCAGAGCGTGTTTTCAGTGCCGCTGGGGGTATAGTCACTGATAGAAGGTCCCGCCTCACCACAGAAAATGCCGACAGGCTCACTCTAATTAAATTCAACAAGGATTGGATATCATCACAGTTCCTAAGCCCTCCTGACGACAGTACACAATCCTAGATTAACCTAATCATAATTTATATGATTGGGATATTGCGCTGTTAACAATATGCACATTTTTGACAGGAATTAATGACAAGTCCCGTAGCTCTGTTGATTTGATTCGGCACCCAGTCCAAGCAATAATATGCTATGGGCCAAGCGCCCTGCTTTATGTAAAAAAATACTTTATTAAGCCCTTTGGGCTAATTTTTTGAGGCACCAAGCCTAGGACTGCATAGTTGGCCTTGCTTCTTCTATGCTCCTAGTCCAAGCAATAATATGCAATGGGCCAAGCGCCCTGCTTTATTTATAAATAGACTTTATTAAGCCCTTTGGGCTAATTTTTTGAGCCACCCAGGCTAACAAGCTTATCATGCTTTGGGAGACACCCTGGCTAACAAGCTTTTTATGGCCTTTAGGCCTACATTTATACCAAAAATGGGATACAGCCCCTTGGGCTAATTTTTTGAGCCACCCAGGCTAACAAGCTTATCATGCTTTGGGAGACACCCTGGCTAACAAGCTTTTTATGGCCCTTAGGCCTGCATTTACACGAAAAATGCCAAACAGCCCCTTGGGCTAATTTTTGGAAACACCCAGCCTAAGAGGCTTATCATGGCCCTTAGGCCTGCATTTACACGAAAAATGCCAAACAGCCCCTTGGGCTAATTTTTGGAAACACCCAGCCTAACAAGCTGAACATGGCCCTTAGGCCTGCATTTATACCCAAAATGCAAAACAGCCCCTTGGGCTAATTTTTGGAAACACCCAGCCTAAGAGGCTTAACATGGCCCTTAGGCCTGCATTTACACGAAAAATGCCAAACAGCCCCTTGGGCTAATTTTTGGAAACACCCAGCCTAAGAGGCTTATCATGGCCCTTAGGCCTGCATTTACACGAAAAATGCCAAACAGCCCCTTGGGCTAATTTTTGGAAACACCCAGCCTAAGAGGCTTATCATGGCCCTTAGGCCTGCATTTACACGAAAAATGCCAAACAGCCCCTTGGGCTAATTTTTGGAAACACCCAGCCTAACAAGCTGATCATGGCCCTTAGGCCTGCATTTACACGAAAAATGCCAAACAGCCCCTTGGGCTAATTTTTGGAAACACCCAGCCTAACAAGCTGAACATGGCCCTTAGGCCTGCATTTATACCCAAAATGCAAAACAGCCCCTTGGGCTAATTTTTCCAGGCACCAAGCCTATGCCTCCATCGTGGGCATTGCATGTACTATGCTCCTAGTACAAGCAATTCTATTGTATGGGCCAAGCACCCTGCTTTCTGAAAAAAATGTATATGAAGCCCCTTCAGCTAATTTTTTTAGGCAACAAGCCTATGCTTGCATCGTGGGCATTGCTTGGACTATCATCCTGCTGGAGCCTGGAGAAAGGTCCCACTGTACGCTCTGTAGAAAACGCGTAGACGCGATGTGTAGCAGGTACATGTCCCAGCCTCTCACATGTGTGTTCCTAGTCTTGTTGCCATAGCGAGGCATTAAGTAACCCCCCAAACACAGGCACTGTTTATTTGTCAGCAACATTTGTCTGTGGAGTCATGATTTTACACTTAGTAACCAAGGTGACTTCATGCTCCATGCGGTCCGTAAAGTACTTGCTAATGATGCTCTCTCTCCCCTGTCCTCCACGCCAAATGTCTCGGGGTAATCCTTGACTCATCCCTCTCCTTCAAGCCCCACCTCTAGTTCCTAACCAAGTCCCTGTCACTCCAACTCAAAAATATTTCAAGAATTTGCTCGTTACTCAACCCTGACACAGCTAAAACACTCATTAATGCCCTCATCATCTCCCGCCTTGACTACTGGAACCTCCTTCGCACAGGCCTCCCTGCCAACTCTCTTGCACCTCTCCAATCTATACTAAACTCTGCTGGCCGACTAATCCATCTGTCCTCACGCTACTCACCTGTCTACACCCTCTGCCAAGCCCTTCACTGGGTCCCCGCCCCACAGAGAGCTCACTTTAAAACACTGATCATGACATTCAAAGCCTTACACAACCTATCCCCACCATACATCTCCGACATGATCTCCCGATACCATCCCTCACGCTACCTGCGTTCATCCAAAGAACTTCTCCGACACTCCCCCCTCATCTCCTCTTCCCACAACCGCATACAGGATTTCTCCCGGGCATCAACCATGCTCTGTAACTCGCTGCCCCACCTCATCACTCACTCGCCTACCCTGGGAACCTTCAAGAAACACCTAAAGACTCACCTCTTCCGACAGGCCTACAACCTGCCATGACACCCCGCTACACGCCCCACGACCGACACCTTCCCCACCCTATTGTATCCCCACCCACCCCTCGTTGAATGTGAGCCCACGCGTACAGGGTCCTCTCCTGTTGTACCTCTATGACCTTATTGTCTATGTTTATTGTACTTCTCCTTGTGTACCTTATCTTCATGTAAAGCGCCATGGAACCTATCGGTGCTATATAAATAAATAATAATTATAATGATGATGACTTTAAGCACACCCACAAAACAACCTACACATCCATTCCCTGAAAAAAGACAGACACAAAGCAGTTTTTGTAAACTGGGTATTATTCCGCCATAATGGTAAAAATGTCAGAATTTTTTTTTTTTTTTTTTTTTTTTTTGGTACAACTTTGTAAACAGGAAAATATAAGAAATAATAACAAAGAAATTGTGCAATGCACATGAACACAAAATAAAAAAAAAAAAAAAAAAGGGGTCTACAGCTGCTGGTAGGTTGCCGCATCCTCCGGCCTTGCCAGTAAAGTGACACCGTCACCCTGGTCCTGCAAGAGGTCAAGGGCCCCATGAATGGCCTCCGGCAACCCTTGAGGGTGGATCCTCTGGGCCGGTGTGGGGAAAAATGGTAGGTCCCTGTTAGGTGGCCATTGTGGAAAGGTAGGTACAGGCCTCTGGGGTGGCACATGGCTGTCCCGGGGTGTGGGCCTGTCTTGTAGGTTGTAGTGTCTGAGTTGCCACCCCTCCAAATAATTGAAAACCTCACCTGGGTGGTTTGGTGGGCGACTGGCGTCAAGCACAATCTGTAATGCTGACCTTGCCCGCAGTAGCCTGTGAAATGGAATTTCATCCAGGAATGGTATCAGACTGTGGGCAAAGTCAGCATTACTTTGTGCACGCCGTCTATTAGGTGACCCCGGGATCAGACCATGGCTGGTGTGAGGTGGGCATCCACGTTCCTCCTCTTGCGGCCGGACATGGCCCAAAGCTGGGGTTGGTGCTGGTGGCGGCGGTGGTGGTGTTGGTGCTGGTGGCGGCGGTGGTGGTGTTGGTTCTGGTGGCGGCGGTGGTGGTGTTGCTGCTGCTGGTGGCGGCGGTGGTGGTGCTGGTGCTGGTGGCGGCGGTGGTGGTGGTGCTGGTGCTGGTGGCGGCGGTGGTGGTGGTGTTGGTGCTGGTGGCGGCGGCGGTGGTGGTGGCGCCGGCCGTGGTGGTGGTGGGTTTTCTCCACGCCGCCTTCTGTTTGGCGGTGGAGGGTTCACAGCACGCCGCCCTCTATAGTAAGCTTCTCTGTGGGTAAAGTAAAAAAAAATTTGGTGAATGCATTGCATTTGGAAACAAAAACATAGGTCAAACATTAAGTTGCACGCTTTTTAGACTCTGTGTATCTGTGTATTATTAATCAGATATTTGTTATTATTATGAAAGAATAACCAACTGTACATAACATAAAGGAATACGTGACTTTCTTTGCTAATTCCATACTAATACATAATTTTTCACCCCCTGATTAACACCCACCCCCCCCATCCCATCTAATCTAGACGATCAATAACACCAATGGTTCACATGAAAAAAAAAAAGTCCCCCTGACTTCACTTTTTACTTGACATACTTAATTCACAAAACTTTTAGCTTATATCATCTATATAAAGCAGGGAAGGGGTTGAAAGGTATACAATATATATATATATAATCTATTTATATAATCGGGAGTTTGAAATTCCGGCACTGTAGCCTAATCCCAAACTCCTTAGCGTCACTGCGAGCGGAGACGCGTATGCGCCTTCGCGAGCCGCAGACGCTTAACTCACACAGCCGCTATAGCGTTTTCTCTAGCGGCCTCGCGCCCTCCGCTCACAGCAAGACCTGCGCCCCTCACAGCGCCTAATCCGCCCCGGCATGCTGGCATTTGTACTTCCCCCGTCTGTGCACCCACAGGTCTTAGCAGATCACTGATGCTGACAGCGGGGGGGGACAACACAGACAATCAAATCAGGAGGAGGTCAGTGTCAGGAGGAGATGACAGACGCCCGCCGGGGCCTGTGACACTGCAGAGGTCACAGCGGGGCTGTGTGTGCGGACAACGGGGAGGCCGGGGGCTACGGACGTACCGGACACGTCCTCTGCTCCTGGAGATGTGCCGCGGTTCCGCGCTCGCAGCGTATCTGACGCTGGAGCCGCGCTCACCACGCCCACACCACGCCCTCTGCCAAACAACCCACACCTCTCACTAACCTCCTGCAGCTAACCACACCCCATGTTTACCTTTGCCATGATGTCATTTAGCTGCGGCCGCTATCTTTAATAAGGTCAGAAATGATGGCAGTAATCGGATCTCTGCTCCCTCTAGCACGCCCCAACACTGTAGCACCATCTATTAACCCTATTCTCATCACCTATATACTCTGCTACCCACTGAGCCGCCTGTATACTCTGCTACCACAGACCCGCCTGTATACTCTGCTACCCACAACCCCCTGTATACTCTGCTACCCACAGACCCGCCTGTATACTCTGCTACCTCGACCCGCCTGTATACTCTGCTACCCACAGCAACGCCTCAACGTGATACTCTCTACCCAGACCCCCTGTATACTCTGCTACCACAGACCCGCCTGTATACTCTGCTACCTCAGACCCGCCGTATACTCTGCTACCCACAGACCCGCCTGTATACTCTGCTACCCACAGACCCGCCTGTATACTCTGCTACCTACAGACCCCTAACTGACCCGCCTGTATACTCTGCTACCCACAGACCCGCCTGTATACTCTGCTACCACAGACCCGCCTGTATACTCTGCTACCATCAGACCCGCCTGTATACTCTGCTACCCACAGACCCGCCTGTATACTCTGCTACCTCAGACCCGCCTGTATACTCTGCTACCTCAGACCCGCCTGTATACTCTGCTACCACAGACCCGCCTGTATACTCTGCTACCCAGACCGCCTGTATACTCTGCTACCCACAGACCCGCCTGTATACTCTGCTACCCAGACCCGCCTGTATACTCTGCTACCCACAGACCGCCTGTATACTCTGCTACCCAGACCCGCCTGTATACTCTGCTACCTCAGACCCGCCTGTATACTCTGCTACCCACAGACCCGCCTGTATACTCTGCTACCTCAGACCCGCCTGTATACTCTGCTACCCACGCTTATACTCGTACCCGCGCCTGTATACTCTGCTACCCACAGACCCGCCTGTATACTCTGCTACCTCAGACCCGCCTGTATACTCTGCTACCTCAGACCCGCCTGTATACTCTGCTACCCACAGAGCCGTCTTTATACTCTGCTACCTCAGACCCGCCTGTATACTCTGCTACCCACAGACCCGCCTTGTATACTCTGCTACCCACAGAGCCGTCTTTATACTCTGCTACCTCAGACCCGCCTGTATACTCTGCTACCCACAGACCCGCCTGTATACTCTGCTACCTCAGACCCGCCTGTATACTCTGCTACCTCAGACCCGCCTGTATACTCTGCTACCCACAGAGCCGTCTTTATACTCTGCTACCTCAGACCCGCCTGTATACTCTGCTACCCACAGACCCGCCTGTATACTCTGCTACCCACAGAGCCGCCTGTATACTCTGCTACCTCAGACCCGCCTGTATACTCTGCTACCCACAGACCCGCCTGTATACTCTGCTACCTCAGACCCGCCTGTATACTCTGCTACCTCAGACCCGCCTGTATACTCTGCTACCCACAGACCCGCCTGTATACTCTGCTACCCACAGACCCGCCTGTATACTCTGCTACCCACAGACCCGCCTGTATACTCTGCTACCCACAGACCCGCGCTGTATACTCTGCTACCCACAGAGCCAAAATGGAAACTAATGTATATATTTATAAATAATACTAAATGTACACAACAGTGCTGCAGACACATACCTTGGCATACGGGCCACCGGGTGAAGGAAGGACAGCCGGTCATAATAGTGGTAGTGGTTGAGCAATGGAGCGGCTCCCGGTTGTCTCTCTGAGTACTGCCGGTACTGCTTCTTATGCTGGTCCCGGCAGCTCCTCCACCGTTTTTTAAGATGGTCAACTGTGAAATGATTTGAAACCGGGTTTAGAGATGTGTAATATTTGAAACAACAAAAGTATGTGTACAAATCAACAATAACATTTTATTCATTTTGTGTGTGTAATGTGTATACAAGGCACAGTGACACGACAGTGTGGAACATCATCAACAGCATTACGGACATTGAGCTCACGTGGCCACAATCACAAATGAGGCAGGACACATGTCAACGCATAGAGAATGTAATAGTGCGGGCACCAGACTCTGGTCATTAGTGGTATTTATATACACCCAACCCCTTGGCCGAAAGAGCCAGGAGGATCAGACATTAAACTCATTGTACTGTTGTGAGCCCATCCAAATATAGGCAACTATGCGGTGGAGCATGATAACACATTCAGGGTCCTGTATACCCTGCTATGGGGGCCCTGTATTCCCACTGCTGGGGGCCCTGTAAACCCACTGGGCCACTGTCTACCCACTGCTGGGGGCCCTGTATACCCACTGCTGGGGGGGCCTGTACACACACTGAGGGCCCTGTATACAGGGACTGACTGGCACCCTACAGTTTGGGTCGCAACCCTCCCTCACCGGCCCGACACAGGTGAGGACGGGGGGTGGGGAGGGTGATGACTGGCGGCCGCCTCACAGTCACCGCAGCTCCCGCATTCTCCTATGGCTCGCTCCCAGCCGCAGCCTCGCGCTCCTCACAGCCGCTCGCTAACAGTCGCAGCCGCACGCCACTCACAGACGCTCACTCCCGGACGCAGCCGCGTGCTGATGACGTCATCGCGCGGCCAGGAGCTTCCGTTTCCGCCTGCTGCTTCAGGGACATGCGGATTATTCATGCTCCTGCAGCCGCATGACCCGTGGCACCTGGGCCAGTCCGCCCCTGCCTGTATACGACAATATGGGGGCATGTATACCCAGCTGGGGGCCTGTATACTCTGCAGGGGGAGGTGTATACTCTGCTGGGGGGCTGTCTACCAGTGATAGCCGCTGTATACCAGGATGACGGTGAATATGTTTTCATAGTTTTTCGGGGCAAAAATAGGGGGGTCGGCTTATACACGGGTCGGCTTATACACGAGTATATATACAGTAAATGCAATATATAACGTGTGAACTCATTTAACTTACTTAGATTGCTCTGTTCCTCATGGTCACTCCGATGGAACGCAGGGAACATCTCTTGGGCGATCTCTCTCCAGGCTGTATTAATTTGGGTCGTATCCCCATAGTCAGGATCTGTAGGGAGCCATAGAAATGGACGAGCCTCCACAAGTGCAATAAGACGCAGCGTGTTCACCATGCCACGTCCTGCTGCCATGATTGCACTGATGAACGGATCGCTCTGTGTGTGCCCCTGTCAGCGCGACTCGCTTCCTGTTTCCTTAAACCATGGTGTGTGCTGGAGAATCCCTTCCCTCGCAGCATCGGCTACAAGCCTCAAAATAAGAGAAAAACCAGCGAGTTTGGACTCGCACACTTTCAGAGACACATCAGCGAGTTGTAAATGTCATTATTCGCTATTACTCGGGTCCCTATTCATTAACATTGGACTCGCTGGACTCGCAACGAGTCCCGAGTCCTTGACTCGGACTCGTTGGGGTCTTGCGATTCCGAGTCTTTTCGGACTCGCCCATCTCTATCTTACAGTTGTATTGCTAGTTGCATTTTGATGACTGTTCACATTCAGTTATCGTACCCCGCCCTCAAGCTCAGTTTATTTCAGGCTTCATTTGCTTGGACCTGCTTTGCCCTCATTCATGTGTGCTGGTCTGGTGCAGTGAGGGTTAACTCCGAAAAGTTCACATGGTTGTGGTGTTATCTGCAGGTGGGTGGACCTAAGTTGCCTTTATTGACTAGCATTGGACTGGCACCATGGGAGTAGACTGGAGATATACCAGGAAATTGTTAGCTTTTTGTGTGGCCCACTATATTTTATGTTGGAGGCTGCAAAGCACAGCTAGGATGGAAAAAATTGTAACAAAATCTTTATCAGCATGATAACAATTTTAGACCCTGGTGAATAGATCACCCCTTAGGGTTGAATTTGCATAATCTCCAAATCGAACATTATAAAACAGGAGAAATAAACTGGAGTATATTGCAGTAAAAAAGTGGTATTTTTATTTTGATTTTTTAAAATGCGTCATGTAAAAAGTGGATACAAAGAAGGTATGAGATGCAACTCACCCCTATGGTAATATAAATTTCCAAATCCAATACAATGTAGATTACAGGAAATGATGGACATGTACATAAATTGTATATACAAGTACTAAATGCTGAGTCTGGTTAATAAAGTGCGCAGTAAATCGCAGGTTCACAGATCCTGTCAAAAATACCAGCTTACATAGCATTAGACTATAAATTTACACATATTGTGTCCAGCAAAAACAATTACAAGTAGGTACAAGGATAATAGAAAGGATCGATCCTAAGAGGTGTTTACAACATACCGTATATACTCGTGTATAAGCCGACCCCTGTATAAGCCGACCCCCCTACTTTTGCCCCCAAAAACTGGGAAAACTTATTGACTCGCGTATAAGCCGAGGGTGGACTCCAGCACAGGTATACAACCCCCAGCAGTGAGGTATACAGCCCCAAGCAGTGTGGTATACAGGCCCTCCCAGTGGTATACAGGCCCCAGTAGTATGGTATACAGCCACCAGGACAGGTATACAGGCCCCCCCAGTGGTATACAGCAGGCCCCCAGGGGTATATACAGCAGGCCCCCAGGGGTATATACAGCAGGCCCCCAGGGGTATATACAGCAGGCCCCCAGGGGTATATACAGCAGGCCCCCAGGGGTATATACAGCAGGCCCCCAGGGGAATATACAGCAGGCCCCCAGGGGAATATACAGCAGGCCCCCAGGGGTATATACAGCAGGCCCCCAGGGATGTTTATACAGCAGGCCCCCAGGGGTATATACAGCAGGCCCCCAGGGGTATATACAGCAGGCCCCAGTGGCACTGGCCCCCCCATCATGAGAAGAGCCCCCCCACACTTTGCAGAGTCCCCCCCCGCTGAATTATCTTACCATCCAGGGTCTTCTTCACCACGGGTCCAGCAGTCCATCCTCGCGCGCTGTGTTCCCGGTCTCTTGTGACCCGGCAGTCACAGTGGAATGACGTCATCGCACCGGGTCACGTGAGACCGGAACACAGCGCGCGATGATGACTGCAGGACCAGCGGTGAAGAAGACCCTGGATGGTAAGATAATGCAGCGGGGGGGCTCTGCAAAGTGTGGGGGGCTCTTTTCATGATGGGGGGCTAGTGCCACTGGGGGGCTGTCTGTATACACTGGGGGGCTGTATGCACGGCTCCCCCTGCCGCTGTGATGGGCGGGGGGAGCTGTGCATATCTAATGAGCGGCTCATTCAGCAGCCTCCCCCCGCCTCCTCCAGCCTTGTTGGAGAAGTTACCATATTGACCCGTGTATAAGCCGAGGGGGTGACTTTTCAGCCCAATTTTTGGGCTGAAAAACTCGGCTTATACACAAGTATATATGGTACATATACAAAAACCATAGAGGGAGAGCAGAGCTCAAAAAGGATGGAAAAATATAGAGTAGGACCACCTAATTTGAGATTGCCTTGACGTTCAGCGGGGTGGCTCAAAAACATTGATCCATTTTTTGCCAAATATCTCAATTTTTATATTATATACAGTAGTTGGAGGTAGTATGTGCATTTGCACAATTTTTATTGTAGGTTTTTCTGGTGGTGGCGAGCGGGGCAGGATGGAGCCGGGGGGGTCAGGATGGAGCCAGGGGAGGGCAGGATGGAGGCAGGTGGGCAGGATGGAGCTGGTTCGGCGGAACTCGTCAGAGCGTGGGGTGGGGCCTATCTTTGCGCCCTTTGCACAGTAACGCCCCTTCTTTTCCTGCCTTCTGTGCAGCAATGGCGGTTCAAATGTACAGTTCAATATTCATGAAATAATTAAAAAAAAGGGCTCCCCTATATTCTTGTGTCCGGCCAGGTACAAATAGGCACCTGGGGGTTGGGGGCAGCCCGTCGCTGCCTGCTGGATCCGGCTGGTTCCAGAAATACGGCGAAGCCCACGTGAAATTTTTTTCTGACAAATCCATAAAACTATGTAAATAAAAGGGACTGCATCTTTATTAACCCCTGGAACATGGGCGAGAGGTTAATAAAGATGCAGTCGCTTTTTTAGGATTGTTTTATTGATTTTTAAGAAAAAAAATTACATGGTCTTTCTGGAACCAGCCGGATCCAGCAGGCAGCGACGGGCTGCCCTCAACCCCCAGGTGCCTATTTGTACCTGGCCAGACACAAGAATATAGGGGAGCCCTTTTTTTTATTATTTCATGAATTTCATGAAATAATTAAAAAAAAATGCGTGGGGCTCCGCGCAATTTCTATGTCTAGCCAGGTACAGCTAAGCAGCTGGGGGCTGGAATCCGCAGCGCAGGGATGCCCAAGCATTCTGGGCACCCCCCGCTGCAAATTGCAGCCCGCAGCCGCCCCAGAAGATGGCGCGTTCATTGAAGCGCCATCCTCTGGCGCTGAACCCTGCTCTTCCAGCGGCCCTGGTGGCGGTGGCATGCTGGGTAATAAAGAGGTTAGGGCCAGCTTTGTATTATCAGCTGGCCCTAAGCCCGAAATTTATGGCGGTCACGCCAATATTAGACATGACCGCCATGAATTTCTATTAAATTGTTTTAAAAAAAACACAACACAGAGAATTTTTTTTATTAGAAATAAAAAAAAAAGCCATTAGAGACTCCATCTTTAATTTAAAAAATCCTCTTCCGTCCGACGCAGTCCAAAACGCGATGTCCTCTCTGCTACATCCCCTGTGCATAGATATAGATGTCTATGGACAGGGAATGAGCAGACTGAGAACAATTTCAGCTCTGCAACATCAGGCAGCAGGCGGGCTCTAGGACCCTGGAGCTGCGGCAGCCAGCACACAGAGCAGAGAGCCGGACTCTTATCTGTGCGAGTTTCCCAGAGATTACTTGCACAGTAAACGAGTCCAATGCTTCCGAGACACATCTGTGATTTGTAAATCGCACACTACTCGCTATTACTCGCTTCCCCATTCATTAACATTGGACTCGCTAGACTCGCAACGAGTAGCGAGTCCCGGGCTTGGACTCGCTAGAGTCAAGCGATTCCGAGTAATTTAGGATTCGCCCATCACTAGCCATATGAGTTTGTGCATTCTGGGATTCAGATACCTCCTACACAGTTTCCCTTGGTAAACAAATAGCTTCCCTTTCTCCTTCCACAGGCGCTTGGCATTTGGTGAGGCATCAGGATCCATAGTGGCGTGCTCTTGGGTTATTAATTCCCTGACCAAGCTGACGTCTGGATCATTGGTTTGAGTCTCTTTCCAGTCGTGATGAGGTAGAGGGTTTATGGTCCTCTCTCCACGCCTCTGACTCGCCTGATGACAGGTTGCCATACCCGTGCAATGGAAAGCTGGTAATTCTATCTCCTCCAGGTCATCTATGTCTTCTCCTTCTTCTGGGAGATTAGGCATTCTAGACAGGGCATCAGCGTTACCGTTTTTGTGACCTGCCTGGTACTTCACAGTAAAGTCGTAGTTTGACAATTTTGCTACCCAACGCTGTTCTAGGGCTCCCAGCTTTGCAGTCTCTAAGTGTGTTAGAGGGTTGTTGTCAGTGAAAGCTGTGAACGGGGCGGATGCCAGGTAATGTTTGAAACGCTCTGTGATTGCCCAGACCAGGTCCAGGAACTCTAGTTTGAACGAGCTGTAGTTCTCCGGGTTCCTTTCCGTTGGATGGAGTTTTCTGCTGGCGTAGGCTATCACCTTTTCCTTTCCCTGCTGGCGTTGAGCTAGGACGGCTCCTAAACCTTCATTGCTTGCATCCGTGTACAATAAAAACGGGTCAGGTGCTACTCCTTCTGCACTGACCACATGTCTTAGGTACTGGACCTTGGCTTTATGCAGATGACACTTGGACGGCTTCAGCTTCATACCGTACTTGGACAGCGACTCGAACACTTCACTCAGGTGCTGCAGGTGGTCTTCATAGGTCTGGGAGTATACAATGACATCATCAAGGTATAACAGCACAGTCTCAAAGTTCTTGTGGCCCAAGCAACACTCCATCAGTCTCTGAAATGTTCCTGGGGCATTACACAACCTGAACGGCATACTGTTGAATTCGCATAATCCCATGGGTGTCGTGAAGGCCGTCTTCTCACGATCCTCCTCTGCAACGGAGACCTGCCAGTACCCACTAGTAAGATCTAATGTGGAGAAGTAGTTGGCAGACTTAAGTGCAGCTAGTGACTCCTCTATGCGGGGCAACGGGTATGCGTCCTTGTGTGTGACTTTGTTGATTTGCCTATAGTCTACGCACATGTTCATACTACCATCTTTCTTTTTAACCAAGACCAGTGGTGCTGCCCAGGAACTACAGCTATCCCTAATTACCCCTGCATTTTTCATGTCCTGAAGCATTTCTTTTGCTTTTTGGTAGTGTGTGCGTGGTATAGGCCTGTACCTCTCTTTTATGGGTGCATCGTCGCCTGTGGGGATGTGGTGTTGTATCCCTTTAATCCTCCCAAAGTCAAGTGGGTGTTTGCTGAACACTTGCTCATACTCCCGAACTACCTGGTAAACTCTATTTTTCTGATGAGAAGCTGTGCTGTCAGTTCCTACGCTGAGCTCCTTACACCATTTCTCTAGCTGATTTTTGGAGTGAGGGGGTTCATCAGTCACTGTTTGGGAAAAGGATTTTACATCGTGTATAGCATTGTTTTCAGCCTGATAAACTTTGCAACAGTAGAACATCTTGGCAGTCTGACTTCGTCATCACCATAATTTAAGATGCGTACGGGAACTCTTCCTTTTCTTACATCAACCAACCCTCTGGCTGTCAAGAGTGTAGGACTACTATCAGACATTACAGGTTCTACTACGGCTTGGTAGTGCTGCCCTCTGAGGCCTATTGCTGCCCGACACCAGATCATCATTTCACTTCTGGGTTGTGAGGTAGCAACCGGGGAACCTGCTTGCAAAACGACAACAAACACGTGTTTATAAGTTTAACCAATGTCTACCCGTTTATTTTCACATATTAATAGCATAACCCGGGTAGCATGTTTGACACATATCACATTGATTACAAACACTTCACATAAATACACCATACATTTACATATAACATTACATAATACATATATTGCACATAACGCTTATAGTAACCCGGGACCTGTAACCATCTCTCTGTCCCCATTGGAGCTCTACTAACAGCTCCCGTGGTGGCTACGGCCTCCGGCCTATATACATTTCACATACATTTAACATCAAGTACCATATCAACGGGCCCTATGGGTCCCAATGGCGGAACCAGCCGCCTGGCTCTATTTCCCCAGCTTCATACTACCCCGGAATCAGGACTCCAGCCTGACCGGGTTCTTACATACAATATGTGATCTATCCTATAAGCCACCATGGACCACACACGTTCTTTCACTCGCTCACAGCCCATCATACACATCCATGGACTGTGGCTCCTCTGGGCTCAGAACAGGGATTGGCAAACCCTAGTAACCCGTGGGGTGAACCACACGTTACCCAGTATGGGAGCCCTTATAACCCCTGCTTCTGACCTCTCGTACACACATTCCGGTTCATCAGGTCCTTTAACTGAGTACTCCGACTCGGACCCAAAGGCGGTCTATGCCCGCCTGGCACACTACATAAAATCGCCTCCCAAAGGGCTACATTCAATCGCCTCCCGAAGGGCTACATACAATCCGGTTCATCAGGTCCTTTAACTGAGTACTCCGACTCGGACCCAAGGGCGGTCTACACTCGCCTAGCATGATTTACACACAAGGTGCACAGTTCACACAATCATTCAGGAACTGCTTTTCTTACCGGGCACGGATCCGAGTCTCGCTACCTGTGTCCCATGTTCCACCAGGCATCCCCACGGGCCCCTTCCCGGACGTGAGGTGAACCACGCCCGGACCAGCGTCCACGGGTCAGCCACGGCTTCCCCCTCCAGGTGCTGTCACAACCACGGACCTTGGCACCGGCCTGGAGCTAGCATGCTCCCTTCATTCGCACAGCCTCTGGACTGCTCTGCACTTGGCTGGTCTCAGCTTCCATCTGAATCTCTCAGCACGAGTCTCAGCTTCCATCTGAATCTGAATCTGAATGAATCCCTCAATCACTCAGCTGGCTGCCTCTTATCGTGCCAGCCACTCCCACATGGACACACCCCCTTAGCTGCGGGCAATCAGCCTTTCACACAGCTCAGGTTAACTCCCTGTGTTCCGGGTTGTCAGCACTCAGCCCTCATTCCTTAGGGCTTCCTTGATCTCATCCCACTCTCACTGCCGCTCATTAGTAACATGAAACCTTGTGTTCACAGTTGGTTCACACAGCATTATCACAGTCAAACCGGCCAGTGTGCACAGGATCCTCCTGATCCTGCATGTGATGCGCCCCGGCCATGAGGATCATGCTGGCGGTGCCTCACAGGGTGGTACCACAATTGGAATGGGATCTGTTAACCCTACACTGCCAATTTCACCGTTTGACATTTTTACCTGCTGCTGATACACCCGAGCTCGGATCTCTCTTTGGATAGCTCTCCTTTCCCTTGGTTTACCAGCATCGGCACTCTGTTGAAGTAAAAACAACACTTCATCTAGGCATTTAACCATTACATTAGTACCCAGTATCACGTGTAGATCCCGCTCATACGGTTTGTCCTGAACCACTATGATACCCTGGTTCTTCAGCTGCACCCTCCCCACCTTTACTGTAGCTTCCCATTGTCCCTCTATTGTAACTAGCAAACCATTAATTGCCTCGATGTTGAAATCAGGGTTTGGGGGTTCCAGCTTAACATCTGGCCAGAACCACTTGTAAAGGATACTCGGGATGGTTGTCACCTGGGATCCAGTGTCTATCAACGCTGTGGTAGCGATGCCGTCGATGCACGGGACATCGTCTGGGCTGTCAACAAGCTGGATCCTGTCTAATGACCTTGCTTCTGTCTTGGGTCTTCTTTCACCTCAGAGCTTGGCCATGTCTTTCATTAGCTGCTGCACATCGGCGCACAGTTTATCAAACCGGTCGGATGTTATAGTCTGTGCGCTGGCCTGAACCATGGGGAGCGGAGATGCTGCTTCCGGCACGGAAGGGGTGTTAGCATACTGGGGCTGTGAGGTTAGATCAGGCACTGTAGGGAACTGCTGTCCCCGCACTGTTAAGTCTCTTAAGGTATCAAACTCCGCATCGGGGTTTTGCAGGGCCCACCAGCGTGCCTGTTTCTTATCATCAGGTAATCTAAGTCCCAAACAAATTGTCCAATTAACGCTTTGTTTTCATCTCTCATACCATCGGGATCGACTTGTTTTAACAGTCTCAGTGCTTCCTGCAAGCGTAGTGCTTCTTTGCAATGGTAAAACAACAATCTTAATTCCGCTTCGGTGTGATGTTCAAAAACCCGATTTAGTTTAGCAAAGATCTGCTCCACAGACTCTTGAGCTTCTATAGACCAGTTTCGGGTCTCTAGCTGTGCTGCATCTGTTAACTGTCCCATTATAACTGAAGCTCTCTGCTTACCGGTCATGGCGTACATATCCAGCACTTGGCATATGTTCCTCCGGAACATATCCAGGGTACCGCTGTACTTTGGTAACCAGGCCTCATTCGGGACATTTTCGGCAGAGATATCGGCATTATCGGAGCAGGTTGCTGCGGCATGATGCTGACGGGTGGCTGACCTGTCGGGGGTACGTTCGGAGGCCCCGGTGGAACAACCGGTCGGTTTACTTGCGGGGATACCACGTCGCCGGAATCCGAATCACAAATCCTCGCTCCCCCTTAGTTAAGCACAGCCAGCCCTTTTGATTTCAGCGAAAGTTGTCGGCCTTGCGGTGAGGAGTGAGGCACCACGGGAGTTTCCGGTTCCTGCTGCGTTCGGCGGAACTCGTCAGAGCGTGGGGTGGGGCCTATCTTTGCGCCCTTTGCACAGTAACGCCCCTTCTGTGCAGCAATGGCGGTTCAAATGTACAGTTCAATATTCACAGTCATTAAATAACACACAATACCCGTTAGGAAACGGGCCTGTTCGTATCCTGTTTGTGATCGCCAAATTCTGACTCACCGTTGCCGGGGTTCTCAGGTCTCAGGCGATGCTTCCCATGTCACGTTTCCGCGCCTGAGGCTGTGGGGCCCGGTGGTCAGATCAATAGGGGATAAAAGGATGGGGATGTTTCTTGATTGTCGTGACACCACCTGTGGGTATCCGGTGATGGCACCGGCGCTGCTTGGGCCTCCGAGGGATGTGCGGCAGCTAGATGGGATGCTCCCCACAGGATAAGCAGGAGTTCCCGGGGCCAGGAGCTACGCTGGATGGAATACGGCAGCTCGGTCGTTATAGGTATTACTCCAGGAAGGATGCACGGACACATAAAGTCTTTTCTGTACCTTTTACTGGTGACAACAGGTACACTCGACCGGGCGATGAAGTAGACACTCCTGGAGTTTCCACAGCAAGCAGTGGTGTAGGCTTCTGTCTATACATAGTTCTAAGAGGGTCTGGTGGATATGAAATACCACCGAACCGGAATGGCACAATGTGGTGTGACCAATACACCCGAGTTTGCTGCACTGAGGGCACTATAAAAGGTTGCCCGCCCTTCCCTGGACTCTCATCTGGCGGTGCTTGAGGTGTTCAGGGAGCTAAACTCCCTTGGTGGGGGGTGCTGGTTTCTCTGCAGCCGGCATTATAGCTCCTGCAGCTCGGACCCAGTGACCGGATTGTTAGGGCGAGTTGGAGTAACTCCTCTGTCCCTGTGAGGTATTTGCTCCTTGTTCCTATGACCCCTGTTGCGAGGGTCTCTCACTTTCCCGGGTGTGCTGGTATGGACCTAGTGTGGCTCCAGTACCAGGTCAGCTCTCCTAGCTGTTCACAGTTCTAAAGTGACTGCACACTCTGCTGTTTCTCCCTCCAGGACCCGTATTTATAGGGGAAACTGGCTCAAGGTAACCAGTGGAGCTCCCCCTAGAGGCCTGGGGTGAAAGGGGTGTTAAAAGTTGTGTTATTTAGTGAGATCTGCTTGCTGTGTACATTCCACTTGTGTCCTAAGAGTTCTTGTGGTGCCCCAACCAGGGTGCCACAGAGGCAGGGGGGCAGGATGGAGTCGGTGGGGCAGGACGGAGGCTTGGTGGTCAGCGCAGGACGGATGCTTGGTGGTCAGCGCAGGGCAGAGGCTCGGTGGTCAGCACAGGACGGAGGATTGGTGGTCAGTGCAGGATGGAGGCTTGGTGGTCAGTGCAGGATGAGGCTCGGTGGTCAGCGCAGGACGGAGGCTTGGTGGTCAGCGCAGGATGGTGGCTCGGTGGTCAGGGCAGGATGGAGGCTCGGTGGTCAGCGCAGGATGGAGGCTCGTTGGTCAGCGGAGGACGGCGGCTCGGTGGTCAGCACAGTGCGGCGGCTCGGTGGTCAGCACTGTGCAGTGGCTCGGTGGTTAGCGCTGTGCGGCGAATCAGTGGTCAGTGCTGTGCGGCGGCTCGGTGGTCAGCGCTGTACGGTGGCTCGGTGGTCAGCGCCGTGCGGTGGCTTGTTGGTCAGCGCTGTGCGGTGGCTCAGTGGTCAGCGCTGTGCAGCGGCTCGGTGTTCAGCGCTGTGCAGCGGCTCGGTGGTCAGCGCTGTGCAGCTCGGTGGTCAGCGCTGTGCCTCCGCTGCCGACGGCACTCCTCCGTTCCGGCGAAATGTTAATTACAACATGGCGTCCGGGAACTCTCGCCATCCGAAAAGTCTCGCGAGACTTCCCGGACGCCATATTGGATCCGGTCCTTCGGGGGCGGTGACATACTTTGTCCAAGATGGTGTCCGGGAAGTTTTGCGAGACTTTTCGGACATGGATAGTTCCCGGACGCCATGTTGGAATAAACATGTCGCCGGAACGGAGGAGTCTGGAGGCGGCGGCGGAGGCAGGGAGGAGGAAGGTGCAGGGCTGAAATGGAGGTCTGCAGGCGGCGGCGGGGAAGACGTAGGGCAAGTGGTAAGTATGGCCGAGATAGTGCATGGAGGTATGAGTGGGGTATGAGTGTGGAAGTGGTGAGCGAGGAGGGGGGCGCAAGAAAAGTGGAAGTTGTGTGTGTAGTGAGTGTGTAGTGTGTGTGTGTGTAGTGTGTATGTAGTGTGTGTGTGTGTGTGTGTGTGTGTGTGTGATAGTGTCGGAGTGTGTGTGGGGCCGCAGCTTGTACCAATGGCGGGAGTGGGGCTTTGGAAGCCCCACTCCCGGCAACGGGCGGCCATATTGGAACACCCAGAGTGAGTGTAGAGGCTACTTCAGCCAAGATGTGACGTAGCGTACCGTTACATCCTGATGGAAGTAGCCTTTGGGTTTTATTATAATAGATGTAGTGAACATGAAAATGGGAAAAAATTCCAAGTGCAGTAAAATTGCAATTACATGTTTGCTTTATGGATTTTTATTCACCATTTTACCTACCTGGTAAATCTGACATGTCAGCATGATGCCTTGGGTTAGTACAAGTTTGTATATACCAAACATGTAGGGCCCTTTCACATCTATGTGTTTGTGCTTTTGTCTGCATTTGCCTTGCCTGCGCTAACGCAAATGCAAGTACAGTTGCATTTTCAGACAAATGCAGGCAAGCCCATAAGTTCATAGATGCACAGCTCTTGCGAATGTCTGCGTTCCCGCCGCCATTACCTTCTATGTCAAGCGCAGGACACGAAATACCGGGAGCGCAGGTCTGCAGAGGGGCTGAGTGTGAGCACATGCATCACTCAGGATGCACTGGAAACGTGGAATGCAGACAAGCGCAAGAACTGTGCATCTATGCGCTTATGTGCTTGCCTGCTATACCTGAAAATGCACCTGCACTTGCATTTGCGTTAGCGCAGGCAAGGCAAACACAGGCAAAAGCACAAACGCATAGATGTGAAATGGCCTGTATACTTTTACTATTATCTAAGTGGTGAAAAAAAGTTCTGAAGTTTTATAAAAAAAAAAAAAAAAAAATAGAATTGCACTTTTGTGCCATTTTCTGTGACAAGTAGCATTCTCATTTTTTTGGAATGTGGGGCTGTGCGATGCCTTATTTTATGTGGCTTGTACTGTTTTACTACACAATTTTTGTGTAGATCCGCTGTTTTGATCACCTATTATTGAATTTTACTGCAATGCTGCCATGACCAAGAAAACTTAATTTTGGCATTTGGACTTTTTTCTCTTACAAAGTTTACCGATCTGATTGATTTTATATTTTAATAGATTTGCCATTTCTGAATGCGATGATACCAAATATGTGTATTTTTTAATATATAGTTTTATTTGAATGGGTCAAAAGGGGGGTGATTTGAACTTTTATGTTATTTTTTCAAATTGTTAACAACTTTTTTTTTTTCTTTATTTTACATTGCCCCCTAGGGCGCCTCAGCACTACAGACTCCAATCGCTTCTCCTGTTCACAGACATGCTGCTGCCTCTCTGAACAAGAGAAATTATCACTTTCTGTGGATGCTGGCTCTCAACAGGCATCCACACAAAATGATTAATAACAGTTATTTGGGGTCCTCACAGGACCCCAAGCTGTCAAGGTAATATATCAAGGTACCAAGATCGTATTACAGGACCTCCGATGCCAGTGAGAACATCACAATCCCCGACACTGTGCTTTGGATCATGCTGTTGTGATTGACAGCATGAGTCAAAGGGTTAACAGTGCTGACCGTATCGCTAATCTGATCAGTGTTGTTAGCGTCAGCTGATCAGATTAGCTGGCATTTACAGGGAATGATGTGAGCTCAGCACGTGAGCTGGCATCAGAGGGAGGGACACAACCAAAAGTGTAGTATTAGGCCCTTGGTCGTGAAGGGGTTAATATAGGGCAGTACATCTGTAAATTCATGATATTATCAATAAAATTTAGCGCCAGACACCAGCAACACTCAAGCAGCCCCACATAAGGACAGTGGCACCACTATGGTTCACTGCATTTAAATCATGAATATCAATGTCCACCCTATATTCTAAGGGCCACTTTACACGTCGCAATATCGTTCCGATATTGCATACGATTTCACGGGAGCGCGCAAGTTTTTGGCACTTGTCCAAGATCGCATAGGAGCTGTCACACAGGGAGATATCGGCAGGCAACGCAACTACGATGTTGTAAGCCTCTTTCCCACGCTGAGTGTTGAGCAACCCAGGAAACGAGCATTTAACATTGGAGTGAGTAGGGGAAGTTGCGCTCCAAATCATAGTTGCGCTGTCACACAGCACGATCCTGCCACATCGCATATGCAATATCGTACGGTTGAAGGGCTTGCACAATCTTCTTGCAATATCGTAGTTAGGTTATTTTCGCGTTGCATTGCCCATTTACACGACACTACGCACGAACGATATCAACTGCAATGGCCACACCACGTGACATTTTATCGATGTTGCGTTGCGATCCCGCGACATGTAAAGCGGCCCTTAGTCTCACTTCCTAAACTACAACTCCAAAACCACCTGTTAGTAATCTCCAGTAGGAGCACATACAGATGACACAAGTGAAACTACACCAAATTTAATCATCATTAGTAATTTATTTATTGAGTAAAATTATGTAAAACGTACTATATTTATTCAGGTACCAAACAGTGAGCTAATTACATTTTAATAGTACATGGGTAGGCACAACTTGGATAAACATTTATATGGCAGCAAATAACTGTTACAATTCGGGGCACACTCTGTATAGGATTATTATTCAGTATCATAAAGCCTGGTAAAGGCTAAAATCTTCATATTAACTAGTATTCTATGATGAATCAGCTTTAAATATGATCCTACTACTGGGAAACTACCAATTGCCAGATTAACACAATCACTGATACAAGAGATGACTTTTACCTGTGCTGCAGTTATTGCTGTATGCCTCTACCTTCTCCTCCAAAGTTGTCTCCCAATTCCACCTACGTTTGTTTCAAGTTAGACACTTTATTCTTCCTCAAAATTGATGGTATGGTGTGGTATATGTGGTACAAAGATAGTGGGGCCATTCTTTATCAATGGAAACCTCAATGCCACTGAATATCTGAATCATAAAGCAATTTCAGATATCCAGTGGCATTAAGGCTTCCATTGATGAAGAATGGCCCCACTAACTTTGTACCCCATATACCACACCATACCATCAATTTTTGTGTTCCAACAGTCTTGGAGGGATGTATCCACTGTGGGTAAGTGTAAGACTAATAGCGGCGGTTTTGTTTGTTAACTTCACCATTCACAAAACAGTTTGCCTCATCCCTCATCTGAAGGCAATTGTCTATGCTGTGAAGATACGAGATGTGCAGCATCTGAAGCAACGGATACTGGAAGCCTGTGCTAGCATTTCTTCTGTGGTGTTGCTATCAGTGTGTCAAGAGTGGGAGAAGAGGGTTGCATTGACAATCCAACACAATGGGCAGCACTTTGAACACATTTTATAAGTGGTCATAAACTTAAATAACTCATGAAAGAATAAAGTTATATTAAAACCACACACCATTGTTTTTTTATGAGATTCTCAATCAGTTTGATGTGTCACATGACCCTCTTCCCATTGAAAAAAATAAAGTTGGATCCAAAATGGCCAACTTCAAAATGGCCGCCATGGTCACCAGCCATCGGGAAAATGTTTCCCCCTTCCATATACTAATGTGCCACACACAGGAAGTTGATATCACCAACCATTCACATTTTATTTAGGTGCATCCATGTAAATAGCTTACACTGTATATATCTGGATTTATATAGTGAAGGTGGAAATGACAATATCCCTTTAAGCTATAGCTATCAATATAGAATATGTGGGGAAGATAAATTTGAAGTTTATTAACTTTAACCTAAGTGTTTGTAAACTTATTACTTCAACTTTGTTAGGTTGGCAGCTGCATTAATGATAGATTGAAGTTCATATAATGGACTGTCAGTAATAAATTACCAAATGAGAAATGATCAGGAGCTGAATAAGTGTTTCAGGTGTGTCAATGATAAAATAAGGAATGTGAGATGTATTTTGGTGACAGGTTTTTTCAGTGGCTAAATTGTGAAGGGCAGATCATTGTCAAATACAACCCAGGGACACTGGACACTGAGCTGGTTTATGATGATTTAAGAGTCACCATCACAGACAAATGTTAGGTTTAGCAAAGGTCCATTTTTAAGATGTAGGGTTTGTTCACTTCTCTGTAAAAAAAAATTGATCCGATTTTTATCCAGTTGGATGAGTGAAATCCATTTGTCACCTAGTATCCATATGCTATGTGCTTGCCATCCGTTCATGTGCCATTAGTTTTTCTCTCACAGCCATTGGCGAGTCTCAGACAGTTTACATGACTATACGCAGCATGCTGCAATTTTTCTCCTCAGGTCAAAAACAGCTGAGTAAAAAATTCCAGATCAGCGCTGACTTATTCTTTAACATTTGATGTGTGTGCAATCTGATTTTTATCAGACTGTGCGCAGAGTAATTATACACAAATGTGATTAAACCCTTATGTCCCAATTCATAATTTCCATTTCTTAAGTCACTTTTTTTTCTCTATTCGTTGATGTATTTGGTGACAAATTCCTAAAAATGGCGTGTGTTCATGAATTTCGCACAAATTAAAAATATTTTCATTTCTTAAACTTTTTATTCTTAGCACAAAAAATTGTATATTATATTACAACTACATGGTGGCCCGATTCTAACGCATCGGGTATTCTAGAATACCTTGTAAACAGGAGTGAACTGTGTCACACTATGACTGACAGCCTTGTAAACAGGAGTGAACTGCGTCACACTATGACTGACAGCCTTGTAAACCGGAGTGAACTGTGTCACACTATGACTGACAGCCTTGTAAACAGGAGTGAACTGCGTTACAATATTACTGAAAGCCTTGTAAACAGGAGTGAACTGTGTCACACTATGAGCGGCAGTTCAAATTTGTGCGCCAATATACCAAGCCGTGCTCTGCTTCGCTGATTCGTCGCCACCAGCCGTGATGACCAATCAGCGCACTTGGCAAGGGTTTTGAATCCCGCTTCGCTGATTGGTCGCTGCCGGCCGCGGCGACCAATCAGAGAAGTAGCACGGCTTGGCGGGGGATTTGAATTCCGGCCGCCATATAGGAATACCCATAATGTGGGTGTTCCAATATGGTGGTCGGGGTACTACCGCTGCAAGCTGATGCCGGTCTTCTCCCAGCTGGCTCGCCGCAGACCTCTGTGTGGCAGTAGATGAGCCGCAGCTACCATCGGATCTCCCGACGATAGCCGCGGCCGGACGCATGTATCCCGTCGCTAGGTTTCAGCTTGACGCGAGGTTTGAATGCATGCAGCTATTTTGCATATGCTACACAGCTGGCGGCAACCAATGAGCGCTGGCGCGCGATTTTCTGGGCAGACAGACACAATTAGGCAATTATATAGTGGATACCTACTGCATTGTCAGTGTACAGTGGTGTCTGTAAGCTGCATTGTCGGCGTGCAGCAGTATCAGTGTTGTGTGGCAGTGTCGGTGTGCGGCAGTGTCTGTGTGCGGCGCTATCAGTGTTGTGCGGGGGTGGTGGTGTCGATGTGTGGTGTTGTTGGTGTACAGGAGTGTTAGGGTGGGTTCAGACTGCGGTCAGGTCCGGTCCGGGGCTGTCAGGGTGAACCGGACCGAATCAGCACACAAAACTGGAGGGCTAATATGCCCTCCGGTCCGGTGTGCATCCTGCCGCAGCTGCTGCTGCTGATTATTCAGGACCGCGGCTTGCAGGAAGCTAGCCGCGGTCTTGAATTATAACAGCGGCATGCAGCCGCCGGTATCCGGATCCCGGATCCTCTCGGATCGGGGCAATCCGGCCCCATAGGCTACCATGTTAAGGGAGTGCCGGATTGCCCCGGAAGGATGCGGGGGAATCCGGGAGGATCTGGGAGACACCAATTAGGTGCAAATCGGACTCCCCAGACCCAAAAATGTTGCATGCAACGTTTTTGGATCCGGGAGGAAAATCACACTTCTCCCGGATTCTTCCGGCGAGATGGCAGCCGGATGGCAGATAACTGCCATCCGGCTCCATCCGGCTCCATAGGATACTATGGGGCCAAAATCCGGTCCGGGGCTGTCACCCTTGACAGCCCCGGACCGGACCTGACCGCAGTGTGAACTCACCCTTAGTCTACAGCAGTGTACAAAAGTATCAGTGTTGTGCGGCGGTGTTGGTGTGCGGCGTTGACAGTGTTCGGCGGTGTCGGTGTACAGCAGTGTGTGTGTACAGCAGTATCAGTGTTGTGTGGCGGTGTGCGGTGGTGTCGGTGTGTGGCGGTGTCAGTGTGCGGTGGTGTCGGTGTGCGGCGGTGTCGGTGTTCAGTCACCGGGCGAGACTAATCAGCGGGGGCAGAATGGAGCGGAACAGGATGGAGCGAGCGAGGCAGGATGGAGCCAACGGGGCAAGATGGAGCCAGCAGTGCCATTGTGTGGCGGTGTCGGTGTGAAGCGGTGTTGGTGTGAAGCGGTGTCTGCGGTGTGTGGCAGTGTCAGTGTTGTGCAGCGGTGTTGGTGTGTGGCGGTGTAGGTGTGCGGCAATGTCGGTGTGCAGCAGTGTCGTGTGCGGCAGTGTTGGTGTGCGGCACTGGCGGTATCAGTGTTGTATGGCGGTGTCGGTATTCAGTCGCCGGGCTAGACTAATTAGCAGGGGCCGAAAGGAGCAGGGTAGGATGGAGCCAGTGGGGCAGGATGGAGCAAGCGGGGCAGGATGGAGCCAGCAGTGTCGGTGTGCAGCGGTGTCAGTGTGAAGCGGTGTCAGTGTGCAGTAGTGTCAGTGTGCAGCGGTGTCAGTGTGAAGTGGTGTCAGTGTGAAGCGGTGTCTGCGGTGTGCAGCGGTGTCTGCGGTGTGCAGCGGTTTCAGTATTGTGCGGCGGTGTCTGTGTGCAGCGGTGTCGATATTCAGTGGCCGGGCGCGACTTATCAGTGGGGGCAGAATGGAGCGGGGCAAGATGGTGCGAGCGGGGCAGAATAAAGCAAGCAGGGCAGGATAAAGCAAGCGGGGCAAGATGGCGCCGGGGGGGCAGGATGGAGCCAGGGGGCAGGATGGAGGCGGGGGGCAGGATAGAGCGAGCGGGGCAGGATGGAGCCGGCGGGGCAGGACAGAGGTGGCGGGGCACGATGGTGGCGGTGGGGCAGGATGGTGGCAGGATGGAGGCAGGGGGGCAGGATGGAGTGAGCGGGACAGGATGGAGCCAGAGGGGCAGTATGGTGGTGGGGAGCAGGATGGAGGCGGGGCAGGATGGAGGCGTGGGGAGGATGGAGTGAGGGGAGCAGGATAGAGCCAGCGGGGCAGGATGGAGGTGAGTGGGGCAGGATGGAGCCAGGGAAGCAGGATGGAGCCAGGGGGCAGGATGGAGCAGGGAGGCAGGATGGAGCTAGGGGTGGGATGGAGCCGGGGGGCAGGATGGTGGCAGGGGGCAGGATGGAGGCGGGGGGCAGGATGGAGGTGGGGGCAGGATGGAGTGAGCGGGGCAGGATGGAGCGACCTGAGCAGGATGGAGCGACCTGAGCAGGATGGAGCGACCTGAGTAGGATGGAGCCGGGGGGCAGGATGGAGCCGGGGGGCAGGATGGTGGTGGGGGGCAGGATGGGGGCAAAGGAGCAGGATTGAGGTGGGGGCAGGATAGAGCGAGTGGGGCAGGATGGAGCCGGGGAGCAGGATGGAGCTGGCAGGGCGGCAGGATGGAGGTATGGGGGCAGGATGGAGCGAGCAGGGCAGGATGGAGCCGGGGAGCAGGATGGAGCCGGCAGGGCAGAATGGTGGTGGGGGGGCAGGATGGAGGCAGGGGGCAGGATGGAGGTGGGGGCAGGATGGAGTGAGCGGGGCAGGATGGAGCGACCTGAGCAGGATGGAGCGACCTGAGCAGGATGGAGCCGGGGGGGGGCAGGATGGAGCCGGGGGGCAGGATGGAGCCGGCGGGGCAGGGTGGAGCGAGCGGGGCAGGATGGTGGTGGGGGGGCAGGATGGGGGCAAAGGAGCAGGATTGAGGCGGGGGCAGGATGGAGCGAGCGGGGCAGGATTGAGTGAGCGGGGCAGGATGTAGTGAGCGGAGCAGGATGGGGGGGCAGGACAGAATGGAGCTGGGGGGGGCAGCATGGAGCCGGGGGAGGGGACAGGATGGAGCTGAGGGGGCAGGATGGAGTGAGCGGGGCAGGATGGAGCCGGGGGGGGGCAGGATAGAGGTGGAGTGGCAGGATGGAGTGAGCAGGGCAGGATGGAACTGGGGGGGCAGGATGGAGGGAGTGGGGCAGGATGGAGCCAGGGGGGGCAGGATGGAGGCGGGGGCAGGATGGAGGCTAGGGGCAGGATGGAGGTGGAGGGGCAGGATGGAGGTGGGGGGCAGGATACCCCTTGCCCCCCTTTGTTTTCACCCGTGGCTGGCTTGAGCGATGTCGGGTGCTGAAGTCTGTGCAGCGGTCATGTGACAGGGAGGGCACACAGACGACCCTCAGACAACCCTCATTTTTCCATTTATTTACTCCAAACATACCCTCAGATGGTAATCATTTATTTTACCATATAGCATACAGGAAAATGGGAAAAAATTCCAAGTGCGGTGAAATTGCAAAAAGTGCAATTACATGTTTGTTTTTTGTTTGTTTTTTATTCGCTGGGATCACTATATGGTAAAACTGACATGATGCTGTGATGCCTCAGGTTGGTATGAGTTCTTTGTTACCAAACATGTATACTTTTACTGTTATCTAAGTGGTGAAAAAAATTCAGAATATTGAAAAAAAAAAAAAGATTTGCATTTTTTGCGCTATGTTCTGCAACTCGTAGCGTCCTCATTTTTTGGGATTCGGGGTTGTGTAATGGCTTATTTTTTGAGGCTTGAGCTGACGTTTCTAATTATACCAATTTTGGGTGGGTGCACTGTTTTGATCGCCCGTTATTGCATTTTATAGCAATGTTGCGGAGAACAATAAACCATCATTTCGGTGTTTGGACCTTTTTTTCCCGTTACGCAGTTTACAGCTCTCATTAATTTATTTCAAATTGGGGAAAAAGTACTTAGTCAGCCACCCATTGTGCAAGTTCTCCCACTTAAAAATATGAGAGAGGCCTGTAATTGACATCATAGGTGACCTCAAACTATCAGAGACAAAATGAGAAAACAAATCCTGAAAACACATTGTCTGATTTGGAAAGAATTTTTTTTTGTATTTGGTCAATAACAAAAGTTCATGTCAATACTTTGTTATATATCCCTTGGGGGCAATAACAGAGGTCAAACAATTACTGTAAGTCTTCACACGGTTGGCAAACACTGTAGCTGGTATGTAGACCAATTCCTCCATGCAGATCTCCTCTAGAGCAGTGATGTTTTGGGTCTGTCACTGGGCAACATATACTTTCAACTCCCTCCAAAGGTTTTCCATAGGGACCCGGAGACTGGCTAGTCCCCTCCTGGACCATGAAATGCTTCTTACAAAGCTACTCCTTTGTTGCCCTGTCGGTGTACTTGGGATCACTGTAATGCTGAAAGGCCCAGCTATGTTTCATCTTCAATGCCCTTCCTGATAGAAGGAGGTTTGCACTCAAAATCTTACAATACATGGCCCCATTCATTCATTCATGTATGGATCAGTCGTCCTGGTCCCTTGGTAGAGAAACAGCCCCAAAGCATGATGTAGCCACCCCCATGCTTCACAGTAGGTATGGTGTTTTTTAGATGCAACTCAGCATTCTTTCTCCTCTAAACACAACAAGTTCTGTTTCTACCAAACAGTTTTACTTTGGTTTCATCTGACCACATGACATTCTCCCAATACTCTTCAGGATCATTCAAATGCTCTCCAGCAAACTTCACACGGTCCTGGACATGTAATGGCTTAAGCAGGGGAACACATCTAGCACTGCAGGATCTGAGTCCCGGGTGGTGTAGTGTGTTACTGATGGTTGCCTGTGTAATGTTGGTCCCAGCTCTCTGCAGGTTATTCACTAGGTCCCCCGTGTGGTTCTGGGATTTTTGCTCACCGTTCTTGAGGTCATATTGACCTTATGGGTTGACATCTTGCGTGGAGCCCCAGATCGAGGGAGATTATCAATGGACTTGTATGTCTTCCATTTTCTAATTATTGCTCCACAGTTGATTTCTTCACACCAAGCTGCTTGCCTATTGCAGATTCAGTCTTCCCAGCCTGGTGCAGGGCTACAATTTTGTTTCTGGTGTCCTTCAACAGCTCTTTAGTCTTCACCATAGTGGAGTTTGGAGTGTGACTGTTTGAGGTTACTGACAGGTGTCTTTTCTACTGATAACAAGTTCAAACAGGTGCCAGTACTACAGGTAATGAGTGGAAGACAGAGGAGCCTCTTAAAGAAGAAGTGAGGCCGGCTTCACATAGCGGGTTTGATCCGATCTGTGGCTGTCCGTGTAAACCGGACAGCCCCGGACCGGATTTTGGCCCCATAGTATCCTATGGGGCCGGATAGAAGCCGGATGGCAGCTCTCTGCCATCCAGTTTCTATCTCTCTGAGACAATCCGGGAGAATTCAGAATTCTCTCACGGACACAAAAACGTTGCTTGCAATGTTTTTGTGTCCGAGAGGAGAATATCTCCTCTAATTGCCTACTCCCGGATTCTCCCGGATTCACTCAGATTCTCCCGGATCCTGGGCAATCCGGCTCTCCCTAACATGGGAGTCTATGGGGCCAGATTGCCCCGGTCCGGGAGGATCCGGGAACCGGACAACTGCGGCTGCACACCGCTGTTGTTTCAGGACTGCGGCTAGCTTCGTGCAAGCCGCGGTCCTAATTAATCAGCAGCGACAGCTGTGTGCGGCAGCACACCGGACCGGAGGCCATATTAGCCCTCGGGTTCTGTGTGCTGATCCGATCCGGGGCTGTCAGGTTCACCCTGACAGCCGCGGATTGGATCAGACCCGCTATGTGAAGCCGGCCTTACAGGTCTATGAGAGACAGACATCTTGCTTGTTTGTAGGTGACCAAATACTTATTTTCCACCAAAATATGAAAATAATTTCTTTCCAAATCAGACAATGTGATTTCAGGATTTGCTTTCTCATCTTGTCTCTCATAGTTGAGGTCACCTATGATGTCAATTACTGGCCTCTCTCTTCTTTCTAAGTGGAAGAACTTGCACAATTAGTGGCTGACTAAATACTTTTTTTCCCCACAGTATATATTGATAGATTAGGCATTTCTGAATGTGGCGATACCAAATATGTGTATATTTTTATATGCTTTATTTTAAATGGGGGGTGATTTAAACGTTTGTGGGTTTTTTCATATTTTTTAAAACTATATTTTGTAATTAATTCTTTATTTTACACTGATCCATAGGGCACCTCACTGCTGCAGCATTCGATGCCTTGTGCCATGTCCCGATGAGCTGCAGCACATCGGGACATGGCACTTGGTTTCACTTTTAATGGTTGGCAGTGCTTGCTAACCACTGAGAGGAAGATGACATTTTCAAAGATACTATTTTTATTTACATATGACTTTTTGAACAATGTTTTATTCCACTTATTTGTCAGCTGAATGATGAAAAGACAACGTTTTTGCTACATTTTTTAATTCTTTTTGTTTACTGTGTTCACTGATGGAGTTAACTAGTGACACAGTTTTATAGATCGAGATGTTCCAGACGCGGAGATGCCAAATGTGTGTACTTTTTTGTATATTTTTACATAAATATTATGGTAGAACATTTTTTAATTTTTTTGTTCTTTATTTTCTGATTTTTGAAAAATATTTTCACAATTATATTTTTTACTTTGTATTTAATACCTATATGGGACATTAACTCTGATTGCTGGTATAATGTGTTGCAATACACCAGCATTGCAATGGAATATACCTGTCAGTGCTGCATTGACAGAAGCCTCTTACACCATGCTCCTGACATGGTCTAATAGGCTTTTCATAGCTGGTTGACTAGGCGATCGTCATGATGTCCCTGAGTCAGATTTCCATGACAATAATTGGGCACCTGTGGTCAAGTCACCTCGGTGATACCTTGGTTTTCGTTGTTCTCAAGTACAGTGATACCTTGTTTTTCGTTGACATCGGTTATCGTTTTTTTCAACTAAAAGTGTGTCTCGGATTTTGTCACTTTTCATAGATACATCACTGCTAATTTTGCAATAAAACATGGTAACCAACGTAATTCCCCTTCCAAATAATAATAAGTGCACCCTCCTCCCCTTCCATATGCCAAAAGACTGTTCATAAAAATAAAATAACATCTTAAATGTTTCTTATTCTTTACATTAGTCTTTCATATTCATGTTGTAGTCATCTCTGAGTGTTTCTAGTATTAAGCGCTATCTTTATTCTCTATAAAATGTGTTTTTGTATATATTTTGGAGTGTCTAAAACAAGTTAATTGATTTTACATTGTTTTTTATGGACATCATTGCCTCGGTTTTCGTCAGTTTTGATTTTCGTCAATAATTTTTTGATGGATTATCGTATCACTGAATCTGCTCTTAATCTGTATTAATCTGTATACTATATGGGTACTGCACAGAACCTCTATCCTCCATGCTGAGTGTTATTCCCGTTATCAGCTCTCATTCTTTAGCAAGAAATGGAGATTGCAGAAAGAATGTCTATGGTTTTTGTTTAAATAAAATACAAAGTCCACTAAAGTTTATACATCTCATGTATTAATAAGGAGACTCTTCTACTAAATATCTTAACTAGTAATGGGAGGCATAGAATACTAAAATATTTGATGTGCAATACCCTAACATTTTCACTAGATGGCACCATAAGACCACAAACATTGTGAACTAGCCTGTAGAAGAATTCCTGAGCTCATCTTAGGACGTTTGTGGTTGGCAGAAGGTTTGTAGACCTCACTCACATGGAGTTATACTTGTCATATATTGCATTTGCTTATTTTGGTACATAATGACACCTCGCTTTCACATTTTAAATTCATCCTGGGCACTTTAACCCCTAAACACTTTAATGACAATAAATGTATTCAATTGAACTGGTTTTAGTTTAAAACTATGGGACAAATATATGGAACTATGGTCATCAAAGGGTTAATGATTGCCTTTACAAATAAAACTTTTTTTTTTATTTTTTTGTCAGTGTTGCATTCCAGAATTTCATCAGTTTAGCTGTATGACATATTTTTGTGGCAGGAGTTATATTGGTCAGTTGGACTGTTAAGGCCGCTTTACACGTCCCGATATCGTTCCGATATTGCATACGATCTCACGGGAGAGCGCACGTTTTTGGCACTTGTCCAAGATCGCATAGGAGATGTCACACAGGGAGATATCGGCAGGCAACGCAACTACGATGTTGTACGCCCCTTTTCCATTTTTCCATGCTGTGTATGAGCAACCCAGGGAACGACTAATTAACATTGGAGTGAATAGGGGAAGTTGCGCTCCAAATCATAGTTGCGCTGTTACACAGCACGATCCTGACAGATCGCCTAGCCAATATTGCACGATTGAAGAGCATGCACAATCTCATTGCAATATTGTACTTTCGTTGCGTTGCCCATTTACACGACACAACTCACCAACGATAACAACTGCAATGCCCGTACCACGTGACTTTTTATCGTTGTTGCGTTGCGATAGCGCGACGTGTAAAGCGGCCTTTGTAGGTATGTATAACTTATTACCTAACTTTTTTTTACTCTTTATGGAGAAAAATAGAAATAGATGTTTCTATTTTGTTTTTTTATTATTTAATTCTGTTCACATGCTGCACAATTTAAGTGTGAACTTTATTGATTGGCCACTAAACAATTGTGGGGATACTACATGTAAATAGCTCATTTATGCCTTATGACTTTTGAAAAAGAAATAGATTTGTTGAAACAATATTTTCTTTTAAAAGGTCATATTATTAGATCCATACACTTTAACCCCTTCATGACTGATGTTGTATATTTACATGATAAGTTGTGTCCCTGCATTTAATCTGCCATGAAGTGCCTCTAAGGCTGAGTTCACATTTGCGTATGTGTCTGCATGCAGACGCATACGCAGTGCAAACGCAGTCCATACTGATGTGAATGTAGCAGAGAATCTCCGCATGCATTCACATTAGTATCAGCCCGGCCAGCCAATCAGCTGTCTGGGGGGGCGGCCGGGAGGAGGAGATCAGCGGCGGAGGTCTCCTCCTCCCGGCACAGCTGATCTCCCGCCGGTGTCAGCAGGGGAGATTTGAAGATACAGCTGATCTGACAGCTGTTTAAATCTCCCGCGCCGACACCGAATAGAGTGATATCGGTGCAGGAGATAAGAAACAGCTGATCACTGCTTCAAATCTCCCGCACCAACCTCACTTATTTGGTGTCGGCGTGGGAGATTTAAACAGCTGTTTCTTCAAATATCCCGTGCTGTCACCGGCAGGAGATCAGCGGCGGCTCTAGCTGATCTCCCTATGGCCGCCGCTGATCACCGGCAGCCACCGGGAGAGATTTCAATGAGATCCGCAGCGTTCTCCTGCGCTGTCATGCGGAGGACACTGCGGATCCATTGAGATACATGCATTTTTTGGGCGCTTGCAGATAAAACAAGCGCAGAAAAAATGCAACATGCTGCGTCCAGAGTGCGCTCGGAGGGTGCACAAATTGTGCGCATCCGAGCGCAAACGCAGCCAAACACAGGCACATGTGTTCCCATGTTAAACATAGGAACGCAGTGCGCAAGCGTTTGGATGCGTTCGGTGTGCTGCGATTGCATACGCAAGTGTGAACCCAGCCTTACAGCGGTGGGTTGATCTGAGATGCATGTGGCATGAAAAAGTTTGGGCTCTTAGAAGAAAGAGAGGAAAAATTGGAAAATATAGCACAGAGTTGAAGAGGTTAAAATTTTCCATCCACAGAGTAATATTAGGGCTTATGTTTATGTGATTAGTTTGCAATATTTGCATTTTATGCTACAAAGCGTGTAATTTTGGAAAAAAAAATTAAACATCTTTTTATTATTTAGCTCAGAGGTCATGTTTATGTTACTCTGCAGATCGATATAATAAAGCGTAACGGTAACAGTCACCAGGGGTGGAGAGAGCCTTCCGACGCTAGCACATATTTCGGCTGGATGTGTGTCCTTGGATACTCATTTAGCTGTAGTGTATTGCTACACAGAGACCCACCAGGTCCCTGCACAGCAATACAAGCTTCCAGCCAATCAGACACCGGTAAGTGACGTTGGTGTGCTTGTAACTGGCGACGCATGACAGTAACAACATGCGTTGCCAGTCAATTGTATGCCAAGCCAGTTCAGAAGAGGGCTGTACGTGCCGGAGGAGTGGAGGGAAGGTGAGTTGAATCATTTTTTTATGAGTTAAAACTCAGCAGTAGAATGGGAGGCATATATACCAGATGGGGGACATATATACCAGGATTGGACCTGGATGGAGGGCATACATATCAGAATGGGGAACATATATACCAGGATGGGGACATTTATACCAGGGTTGGACCTGGATGGGGACATATATAGCAGGATGAGGAAATTTTTTCATATTAGCAGGATGAGGATGATATATACCAGAATCTGGAACATATGTACAATACAAGCATGGGGAACATATATACCAGGATGTGGGACATGTATACCAGGATGAGGGGCATATATACAAGGCTAGAGACTTGTATAATTGGGCGGGGCTAGAATGTAGGTCATATATGCAAAGATGGGGAACATGTACACCTGGATGGGATCAGGATGAGGAACATACATACCAGGATGGGGAACATATATTAGGATGAGCCTGGGATGGGAACCGTATACTATTATGGGACAAATATATGACAGGATGGGGAACATATATAAAAGGATGGGGAAAATATAAACCACAATGAGCCAAGAATGAGGAAAATATATACCAGGATGTCAAACATACATACCAGAATACGCGCAGGATGAGGAGCATATTTAACAGGAGAGGTACAGGATGAGGAGCATATATGCCAGGATGGGAGCATATATACAAGGATGGGGAACATACACTAGTTGCCAAAATTGAGGCAAAACCCTCAAGATTTCTGAATTTTTAGCATTTGACCAATACAAATCCAAATTTGTAAAGTTTTTAAGTAGAAATAACAAAATCTTATATAGAAACACAATATGAAGAGGAAATTTGTTCATTTGTCAACAAATCGGACACTATTGTCACTCAGATGACTGTGGGAGAAAATTCATTTATTTGTTCTATTTTCACATCTAACACTAAAATGTTAATACTTAGTTGGATAGCCCTTAGCCTTGATAACTGCCTGGCATCTACTTGGCTTGCTATCTACCAGTTTGTTTACATCACATGGTGTGATGATACGAAACCATGATTTGATGATGGCTTCAATGAGTTCCTGCTTTTTTGAAGTCTGCTGTTTTGAGCCGAGCCCAGAGATTCTCAATAAGATTGAGATCTGGGCTGTTTCCTGGCAAATTCAATAACTGGACACTATTGTCCTTGAACCAAGAGATACACTTTTTAGCTGTATGGCATGGGGCTCCATCTTGCTGAAAAATAAACGGTGTCCCTTCACCAAATAGATCATGTGCCGAAGGAATGAGTTTAGGCTGAAGGACTTCCTTATGTACTTTTCAGCATTAACAGTTCCTTCAATTACCTGCAGCCTACCAACTGCATCTCTGGACATTCAGCTCCATACCATAACACAGAGGATGCTTCACGGTGGGTGCTCTCCAGGTCATCGTCGAATGTAGCAGACACCGTTGCTGCCAAAGATGGATATGCGTGTCTCATCGCTACATAAAACATTTCTCCATAGCTCAATGGTCCATTTAGAAGTTTCCTTGGCCCACTGCAGGCGTTTCTGACGCTTTGAGGCATTCAAAAATGGCTTTTTATTTGGTATTATGGCTCTTAACCTCGCGTTTACCAATTGTCGTCGAACCGTACGATCGGACACTGTCACTCCAGTGTTGACAAGCTCCTTGTTGATGTCAACAGCAGTTGATTTCCTGTTATTTAGGGTGATTCTAACAATTCTTCTATCAGTCTGAATAGTTGTAGCCTTCTTCCTTCCTCTACCTGGTTTATTCTTTATCAAACCAGTCTCTTGAAACCGCGTACACACTTTGAGAACGCTGGCCTGTGAGATCCCTTTTCCAATTTGTGCTGCAATATCCCGGTAACTGTACCCTTCTTCTCTTAAAGTAACAGCTTTGGCTCTTTTCTTAGGTGACCCCTCCTGTCTAATACTGCTGACCATTTAAAAAAATCTGACATTTAAACAAAAGAATTGTGAAAATCACTTCATATGTCATTATATCACACTGTTAAATCGCAAATGTAATTAATTAATTATTAAATTAAATCGCAACGTAATTTTTATTAGCTGCCCACCCTACAAAGATAGTCATTAATGCTGCATATGAAATAAAAGTTAAGCAAATGCGTGTCAATATTATAAGATACTGAGATAGTATGAAAGAATAAAAACATGTAATTGCTTACATTTTGATGACAAACTGGCTTTAAAATATAAAAAACACCTTTTAATTGCACAATATTGGTCTTAAATCACACCCAGGTCACTATAAACAAACATAGAATACATATCGCAGAAGAGGGCAAGTAAGGATGTCAGTGAAAACTTTCATTAAATATTGGCCATGGTGAAAAACTGCAGGTGCTGCCTCGTTTTTGTCCACTAGTTTATATACCAGGATAGACATTAATACATATTAAGTAAGGGGACAACTCATATGTCATTATAGGATTTAGAATACTATGGCTGCCTTCACACTGCGGTCAGGTTCGATCCAGGGCTGTCAAGGGTGACAGCCCTGGACCGGATTTTGGCCCATAGTATCCTATGGGGCCGGATGGAGCCGGATGGCAGCTATCTGTCATCCGGCTTACATCTCTCTGGAAGAATCCAGGAGAGGTCGGATTTTTCCCCAGGACACAAAAACGCTTGTGTCCGGGGAGAACAATCTCCCCAAAATTGGCATTTCCCGGATCCTCCCGGATTCCCCTGGATTCACCCGGATCCTCCCGGGGTAATCCTGCGCTCCCTTAACATGAGAGCCTATGGGGCCGGATTGCCCCGAACCAGGAGGATCCAGGAACCAGACACCTGCGGCTGCACGCCACTGTTATTTCAGGACAGCGGCTAGCTCCCTGTGAGCCACGGTCTTGAATCAATAGCAGCGGCAGCTGCGTCAGGCTGCACACCGAACCGGAGGGCATATTAGCCCTCCGGTTCTGTGTGCTGATCCAGCCCGGGGCTGTCAGGTTCACCCCTGACAGCCCCGGATCAGACCTGACCACAGTGTGAAGGCAGCCTATGAGGTCCCATACATCTGACCAACATGCGGGGGAGGGGTGGGCAATGGCAGGTTAAAATTTTGCATTAGGGCTCTCCGACTCTAGTTACATCATCACTGATAATGATGATGTAGCACCCCAGGGTTCATGTGCCACAGTAACACCACCAAGGGTTAACTCCCCACACAGCCCACAACCCTACACTAGCGCCTCCAAGCCAGAAGGAGGAGCTAAAGCTGCTTCCCTATATATTCTGGTGTGGAGAGGAAGTGGCAGTTAGTTCAGTGCGGGGGAGCACTAAGGAATAAAGACCTCAGTGTAAAAGAGCTGCCTTAGGCTCACCCCATGGTCTACTGTCCAGTTCCAGGCCAAGCCAGGGTCTGAAGAAAAGGAGACAGAGCAGAGAGGAACACACCTGGCAGACTGAGTTCCCTGAGACTCGCCCCAGAAAAGCGCATAGAACGGATACCGGATCCGATGCTGTGCCTGACACAGACAGCACAGTGAACACCGGATTAGTGAAGGTCCCACATCTTCACTGTACCACAGCGAAGGAACACGGCGGGGTCAGGAACACGGGACAAGACTCAAGTTGCCTAGCAGATTGGTACTCGTGAGGGGAGAAAGGGCCGGCAGCTTAGCTAAAGCGGCAGCAGGGCCACACACACAGCGCAGAAACAGGGAGCCTAAGGACCCTGCCAGGGTGGGAGCAACCGGGCCCCTGTACAGACTTCGTGGACAGTGCTCAGCTGAATACCATCTGCTTCAGTAAAGAGTTGGAAAACTACAAAACTGTGTCTGTATAATCCTTGCAAATCCTGTTCTCCCTCACAAACTGTCATCATCACTACTGCCCCGGGGACCAGGCTCTGTCTGTGGAGAGTCGTTACATCACAGGCTGCCATCCATCATCACTGGAGGTTCTGCAGCAGCGGTGGTCACCCTGACCACATACCACAGGTGGCATCACGACTTTATCCCCTGTAAATACCCCCCCTTTACTTGTGTGCTCGGGACACATCCGGACCAAGACCGCCGTGATAACCGCCGTGATACCCCGGTCCGGTACCGAGTACCCCGTCCCAGTGGGCTCCACAATGAAACCAAATAATGTAGATATTTTATGCATTATAACTTATATACAAAAAAGTGGATAAAAGGAATATTTTTGGGGGGTCACCATTTTTCTAGACCCATTCAAACTAAAATCACCTAGATTAGCTGGAGAAGCTAATTACCAAAAGGATCTCAGAATTAATTAAGCGTCAGCCAAAGAAAGGTCACATTTACTGTGTAGGTCTTCTCCAGCACTTTCATATATCACAGCCAAACATAAGGGACAATCACACTCTGTATAAAAGAAAAATGTAGCAGGGATTTTGTGGTGAATCCGGGTAGTGGGACGACATAACAGCTCACAGCTTAGCATTAGAGAACAGGAGAGAAAGCTATAAAACACTGAAGAAACTGTACAGATAGTGTGTGACAGTACGACAGTGAAGAATATTGGGGTATGAAAAAATGAGAATAGTGTCATACACATTTTTCAGGGTAAATAAACATATAAACTTCTTTTGATTTTTCAAAAGAAAATATACAGCATTTACAAAACAAAAATTAACATGGTCAACTTGACCTAATGATTTGGGTCGTGTTGAACATTTAAATTTTTCTATTATATGCACTATAAAATAATATAGATTAATTTCTACATGAAGAATATAAAGACCCATAGGATCAAGCAGGACCAGCATTAGGGGGGCAGACTGGGCAACTGAGTCCCCCAGTGTCTACAGCAAGAACTACACTGATAAAAGCATTAAAACAATTTAAAAAACTATAAAATACACATATTTGGTATTGCTGAATTTGTAAAAGTCTGATCTATCAATAGATTAAGTAAATTAATCTGCTTAGCAAACAGTGTAATGTGAAAAAATTAAAATGCCAAAATTACGATTTCTGTGGACAATGCAACAAAACAATAAAATGCAATAAAAGGTGATTAAAATTACATATCTACCCAAAAATGGCATCAGTAAAAATGTCAGCTCAAGGCACAAAAAATAAGCTTAGGCCCAGATCCTGATAAATGAAAATGTTACGGGTTTTGGACAATAGTGCAAAAAGTTACATTTATTTATTCATTTTTTTTACAGATTTCAGATTTTTTTTTTTCACATCTTAAATAAATAAAAACTAAACATGTTTGGTATCTGCACACTCGTACTGACCTGAATAATCATCTTGGAAGATCAGTTTTACCATACAGTTAATGGTAAATAAAAAAACCTTTGAGGAATTGCACTTTTTTTTACAATTTCAAAACCCTTTTATCTTTGGTATCATCTGAAGGCAATTGTCTATGCTGTGAAGACGTGAGATGTTCAGCATCTGAAACAACAGATACTGGAAGCCTGTACCAGCATTTCTTCTGGGGTGTTGCTATCAGTGTGTCAAGAGTGGGAGAAGAGGGTTGCATTGACAATCCAAAACAATGGGCAGCACTTTGAACACATTTTATAAATGGACATAAGCTTGTAAATAACGCATGGATTCAAAATGGCCAACTTCAAAATGGCCACCATGGTCACCACCCATCTGGAAAAGTTTTCCCCCTCCCATATACTAATGTGCCTCAAATAGGAAGTTGATATCACGAACCATTCCCATTTTATTTAGATGTACCCATATAAATGGCCCACCCTGTACATATGTATTTGTGCTATGTATGCATGCATATGTGCTGTATGTAATAAATATGTATACTTACAGCACACATGCATGTATACAGAGCACAGATACATATATGTGTATGCTCATTGTATACATGTGTGTGTGCTGGGTGTGTGTATACATGTGTGTGCTCAATGTATAAATGCATGTGTGCTAGATGTGTGAATAATCATGTGTATGTGCTCTGTATATATTTCAATGCTGTGTATGTGACATACAGTGTGTGTCAGATACTGTGTGTTGTGTGTATGTAGCATCCACATTTATAAATCCCTTCAGAGTAGACGAGAGTTCCTAGGTGTAAATGTGGAGCTCACTGGGACGGGGTACTCGGTATCGGACCGGGGTATCACGGGGGTTATCATGGTGGTCTTGTTCCGGGTGTCCCAAGTCCGCAAAAAATGTTGGTGGTTATTTACAGTAGATAAAGTCGTAACGCCACCCGTGGTATGTGGTCAAGGGGACCACCGCTGCTGCAGAACCTCCGGGGATGATGGATAGCAGCCTGTGATGTTAGGGCTCTCCACGAGCAGAGCCTGGTCCCCGGGGCAGTAGTGATGAAAAGTTTGTGAGGGAGTTGTGAGGGAGAACAGGGTTTGCAAGGATTACACAGACTCATGGTTTTGTAGTTTTCCAAGTCTTTACTGTAGATGGTATTCAGCAGAGTACTGTCCACGGAGTCTGTAAGGGGCCGGGTTGCTCCCACCCTGACTGGGTCTTTTGGCTTCCTGTTCCTGCTCTGAGTGTGTGGCCCTGCTGTCACTTTAGCTAAGCTGTTGGTCCTGTCTCCCCTCACGGGTACCAACTTGCTAGGCAACTTGAGTCTTTTCTGTGTTCCTGACCCTGCCGTGTTGCTTTGCTGTGGTACAGTGAAGAAGATGTGGGACCTTCACTAACTGGTGTTCACTGTGCTGTATGTTTCAGTCACAATCCCGGATCCGGTATCCGTTCTTTGCGCTTCCCTGGGGTGAGTCTCAGGGGACTCAGTCTCCCAGGTGTGTTCCTCTCTGCTCCTTCTCCTTTCCTCAGAACTTGGCCGGCCTAGAACTGGACAGTGGACCGTGGGTTCGGCCTAACGTAGCCCTTTTACACTCAAGTCCTTCTTCCTCAGTGCTGCCCCGCACTGAACTAACTGACTAACTAACTGCCACTTCCTCTCCACACCAGAATATATAGGGAAGCAGCTTTAGCTCCCCCTTATTCCCTGGAGGCGCTAGTGTAGAGTTGTGGGTTGTGTGGGGAGTTAACCCTTGGTGGTGTTACTGTGGCACATGAACATTGGGGTGCTACATAAACATGTCGGCAATGACCTAACAAACTAACAAAATTCTGCTCATTCATCAGGTGATTGAATTGTTTATGGTGGAACAAAAATCCTTGTTCTCAGCAGCACATCGCCTAGTGCAGATTACAGAAGAGCTGCTGATAACATAACAATATATGGGGACAGATTGTTCTACTACGGTAGTAATCATTGGGCCTTTTTGCATCTGCATTTAGGCTGCATTGTTTGCCTGTGTTTGCATTTGTATGCGTTTTTACTGCTAAAAATGCATCCAAACGCAGTGCAGTAACTATAAACTTCAGGGCCCCGGGGCAAAACTTCACAGTGGGGCCCCTCAACATTTCAATTACTAGAGGTTGTGCGGAATGTGGTGAAGCCTGCTACGCATTGTTGTATACAGGGCCAATTTTAGGCAAAGTGGGGCCCTGGGCAAAAGTTTAAAGATGGCTCTAAATGCTCACGTATTGCACCGTCACACTCAGACATTTGGGTTACATGTACAAGCACCGAATTCAGATTGGTGAATGAGTGCGATTTATAATATTCAAGTCAAGCGCTGGTTTCCGGCCTTTTTACACAGGATGATGAAGAATGATGGGTGCAGAACAATCACTGGTAGAGCAATCTGTCCTCTACAGTATCATGTTATCGGCAGCACTTCTGCAGTTTTCAGTGGGCGATCTGCTGTCGAGAGCAAGGATTTTTGTTCCTCCATAAACATCCAATCACCCAATGATGAGTCACATTTTGCTCGTTTGTTGGGCGATTGCCAACATGTTTACACCTAGGAACTCTCGTCCGTGCTGGTGGGATTTATAAATGTGGATGTTACATACACACAACGCACAGTATGTGATGCAAACACTATATATTACACGTATACACCGAGCACACACACATAGGCTGGTTTCAGACTTGCGGACCCCTCCGCAGCGTCCTGCGGAGGGGATCCGCAAACTGAGCGCAGACACCGCAAGTCCCTGTGTTTAACATGGGGACACAGGTGCCTGCGCTGTGATGCAGATTGGCATGCGCACCCTGTGTGCACCCATTCACTGCATCGTATGATTTGTACGCAATTTGTTCCTGGTGCGGACGAGACTGTGTGATTTGTGCGCAAGCATCCACATGCGCACAAATCACATATTGCCGGCAATGGGTGCGCACGGCCATCTGCACCCGAGCACAGGCACTTGCGTACCCATGTTAAACATAGGGACACGCGGTGCCTGTGCTCAGCTTGCGCTTCCCCGCCGTAATACGCTGCAGCGGGGAGTGCAAGTCTGAAACCAGCCATAGACACACACATCCATTCCCATCATTGTCTGTCTAGGTCATACAGCACGGCTCCTCCAGGGAAAGTCGCTCTTTCTAAACTCTAATCCTCTCACCAAGAGATGGGGATCCTGAACACAGGACTTCTTATATTGATTAAAAATGACCTACAAGTGTTTAATGAAATAGGATTTACAAACTGGAGTAAGAGGAATATTTTCATAGGATCATCTACTTAAATGTCATCTTTAACAAAGATCTGCTATGTTCTTCATATTATAAAAAAAAAAATACATTTGAATTAAGCCCCCATCCTGTTGTTCTGGGGTCACTAGTGGAAATATTGATCTTAAAGGAGTTATCCTGAATTCTATAAACATGACTGATTTCTTTCAAAAACAGCGCCACCCCAGTCTACAGGTTGCATGTGATATTGCAGCTCAGCTTAATTGAAGAGAATGGGCCTATGCTTTAATACCACATGCCACCTGTATACAGGGGTGGTGCTGTTTTTGAAAGACTGTAGTAATGTTTTATTAATGCTGGACATCCCCTTTAATGTCTTGTAAGTTCTGATTGATAAATGGCTACAAATGTAGGAATTAAGGAGGTCCCCAAACTCTAATTACTCCCATTATGAACATGTGAAGATTGAAGGCTATGGGGGCGCTCCTGCTGCTATTATATGGCAATTACAAGGATTTTATCATTTTTACCACTGAGCGATTTTTCATTTTTGTTTTTTCCTCACCTCTTCCATAACTCTTTTAGTTTTCCTTCCACATAGCCGTATGAGGGCTTATTTTTTTTGCGAGATGAGTTGTACTATTGAATAACATCATTCATTCTACCACAAAATGTACTGGAGAATGAGAAAAAAATTCCAAGTGCTTTGGAATTGCAAATAAACGTGCAATTCCACAATATTTTTTTTTAGTTTTTTATTTATCATGTTAACTATATGGTAAAAGTGACTTCATAAGTTGATTATCTAGGTCAGAATAAGAACATACTGAACATTTTTTTTATTTCAATCAAAAAAAAAATAGCAAAAATAAAAATTAGCTTTATTCGTCATTTTCCGAGCCCCATGATGTTTTTATTTTTGAATATACTGCATATGTGAGGGCTTACTTTAAGTGCCCTGAGCTGACATTTTTACTGATATCATTTTGAGTCAGATACAACATTTTGATCGCTTTTTATTGCATTTTATTGTAACAACGAGGTGGCCCGGAAAACATAATTCTGGCGTTTTTATATTTTTCCCGTTACGTCATTTACCAATTTGATTAATTTACTTCATATATTGATAGTTTAGATTCTTACGAACGCAGCGATACCAAATATGTGTATTTTTTAATTTTTTTTTACTGTTTTATTGCTATTTTCAGTTCAGCTCGTTTGGTGGCCCTAAGAGAGTGGGGGCCCTGGGCAACTGCCCAGTCTGCCCCCTTAACACTGGCCCTGGTTGTATACAACACACAGGCTTCACTATGTTCCGCATGACTTATAATAGATTTTGATGCAAGTTTTAGAAGTTAAATATTAAGTGAATATGTTTGGAAAATTAATAAGGTGAATAATTCCAAATATTGCACAATTTTCAAATAACTATATGTTTATTAAATATTACGTAGTTTTAAACAGTATATATTTAAACTTTGTTCACTTAAACATAATATTACTTAAACATTACCACTTTGTTCAGTTTTAAACAGCTACTTAAACATTTGTTTCCTAAGTTTCAGAGAAGCGAATACATCAATTACTTTGTCAAAGTTGATCTGTTAAGCTCGATCATTCTGAATTGAAAGTAAAGCTAAGCTGCTGAGTCTTGAGCCATAGTACTTCTCAAGTAGTTTTTTATGAGTTTAAGCTTAGAGAAGGATCGTTCAGCCTTAGACACTGTCACAGGAACAGTCAAATACATGATGCACGCTGTGCAAACGTCTGGATAGCTTGATGAAAGTGAAGAATGGTCGACTATTAGGAAATCAGCAATTCCTTAAGACTTTTCATTTTTTCCAGTTGCTTTTGAAACAAATATTTTACTGAACAGAACTGTGAAGGAAAGGCTGGAGTTACATCATCTGCAAACTTGTTAACAAAATCAACAGCTTTTTTGTGAATATCTCTTTCGCTTGCACTGGCCAAAAAATCAGGTTGTATTACTTTATAAAGGCTCGGACACACTCATCAGAGTTTCACTGAGGAGACTCTGAAAGGGCTGGAGCTGTGACCCTGAACGGCTTCTCCCTATCTGGATGGGGCTGTCAGCTGATTGTGTTTTTGTGCAGCTCCAGACTCCCCATCCAGAGAGGGAGAGGCCGTTCAGGGTCACTGCTCCAGCCCTTTCAGAGTCTCCTCAGTGAAGCTCTGATGTAACTAGGAAAGTGTGTCCAAGCCCGTAGAGTCAAGAACAGCTTTCATTCCTTCAAAGCGGCGATGAAGTTGAGTACAAAGTGTGTCTACCATTGGATAGAACACAGTAACTCGGAAACAAGTTTTTGGGTCTGCTAATCTCTCGTCTTCACACAACTCATCAAAGGATTTCTTCACTTTCCTTACTCTGTTCTGGTGAGATTCATTTTTTATTCCCGACTACCGGCTGCCCCGATTGTAGTTACGGCCCTGTCCAAATGCGTTAACGCATCCATAGGCTGCAATGCAAAACGCATTGCAAAAGCATGCAAAAACGTATATCATTTTGCAAAAACAAAAAAAGCAGCCAAAAACATTGGCTGCTGTGTCTAGGGCTGCGTTTGCAAAAGTTCATGTGTTTTGCATTTTTGCTGTAAAAACACATAGAAACACAAACGCAGGCAAACACAGCCCAGCTTTAGATGTGAACTGGGCCATTCTGTGCTCACCATTCTTTCTCATTCTGTGTAAAGAAGTTGGGAACAAGCATCGAAGGACATAATATTGTAAATCGCACTTATTTACCAGTCTGCACTCAATACACATACATTTAACCTGTATGATTGAGTGTAATGGTGCAATATGTGAGCATTTAGGGCCCCACTTTAAACTTTTACCTGGTGCCCCCACTTTGTCTAAAACCCACCATGGTATCAAGGATAACTATCAAGTGCCTGTATAAGTACCGTTACACAGGGCAACATCGCCGGCAACATCGCCGGCAACTCAGGGGCGTGGTGAAGTTGCAGCAACATCGCCAGTGCATTGCTATGTGTAACAGGGTGATTTCAACGGCGATAAGTTGCTTCAGTAGAGTTGCCAGGTTTACTAACATGTTGGTATACCAGGCGATGTTGCTCAGGTGATCTGCTATCATCGCTCTGTGTGACCGGCAAAGGGGAGCCGAGGCGGTTAGTCAAAGGTCTATCCCTACCTGCAGACTGGCAGGCTGAGGGCCCAACATAAGGGAGCCACAGCACCCCTAAAGAAGTCCAATATCGGTCCCGGAGCTGGGTCCATGACACCGACAAGTAAGAGACTTTAGGAAACAAACACCGAGGACTAGAGACTTGACTCTAGAGGGGAAAGCACAGAGAGAGAGAAACAGGACCAAGAACACCATATTAAGGGCACCACTGCCAGACTCTGGAAAGTCCTCCAAGATCTACGGCTACGATCCCCGTTACCCCAGACTATACTGTGTACCTTAATATCTGACCGGTACCAGTAAAGAACTGTTTGAGCTAATCTGGACTGTCTCAGTTATTCGTCGCAAGGAGAGATCTCTACAGCATCACAGGAGGTGAGGACTACTACTCCCCTCATCCACCCCACTGCACTGCGGTAAAGCTCCACCTGTGGGGAGCTGTACTACCAAAGCTGCATTTACATCACCTCAACAGCCGGTCGCTGTGCTGGTAACCCTATTACCGGGTACCACATGTGGTGTCACGTTACCATTCCCCCTGTCCTGGTATCCGAGTATCCTCTACCCTGTCGACCGATTAATTTCTGGCATCACGAACAGGATCCCGTGCCCGGTAAAACCGGGTACTGTGTGCTTAAAATAGACTTTATTGACTGTTTTGTGAACTGTAAAATCGGGACGCCATTACTGCGCCGCGGCGCAGGAACAGCATCGTGGCTGCATGGCTGAAAGGCGCGCAGATAAGTCCCGCCTCCCCGCTCTGCCGAAGTTCAACGAAGTGCAATGCCTGGCCCCGAAGAGACCTGAAGGTTGATTGACTGAACTTATTCAAATAAGCAGGTCTGCATATGTAAAAGGCTATGTGCTGGCCCAGGGGCGTGCCTCGGCCCCTTAATGAAATAGGGCCATGCAAGAGGCGCCAAATTGTACCCCACCCCACCTTACCATCAAACAACCAAGGGGGTGGGTTGAGAACCGAACGGGAGGATCCAGCAAGCGTAGAGCCTGGAGAAGAGGAGGCCGCCAAACCTGAAAACCTGATCCGGTTCACCGAGGAGCCCAACCTCATTGTGGAGGAATTCGAGGAAGTAAGATCCAACCACCAGGCGTATTCCGGGGAGGACCGAGAGGAAGGAATAGCCGGCGGTGCAGAGGAGTCCGGGCCCCGCGAGCTATGGTGGGCCAATCGCCTGGAACAACCACAAGACCGGGTCGGTATGGAGGTGAGGCGGTATGGCTCCAGCCCTGATCCCGCACTCTTGGCAACCCGTCGGGAGGCCACAGTTCCAGGATGACCAGAAAGGCGACATCGAGGAAGTCGGGGCATCCGGGCCCCGCATGGTGCAGAAGGAGCTCCAGCCACACGGACAGGCCGGTGTAGCCACAATAACAGGTGAGCGGAACCGTGCACCAGCTCCGGAGCACCCAGACCGGGACGAGTACCAGAATGACTGGGATAACCATGAGCAGCACACAGGGCTGAAAGGATGGTATGCCCTGTGTGTTCACAAATAGTGGACCAGAGACTGCAAATCCCGGTCATGTATATACCGTATATACTCATGTATAAGCCGACCCGTGTATAAGCCGACCCCCTACTTTTGTCCCCAAAACCTGGGAAAACCTATTGACTCGTGTATAAGCTGAGGGTGGACACCAGCACAGGTATACAGCCCCCAGAAGTGTGGTATACAGGCCCCCCCAGTGGTATACAGGCCTCCCCAGTGGTATACAGGCCTCCCCAGTGGTAGTATACAGCAGCCTCCCCAGTGGTAGTATACAGCAGCCTCCCCAGTGTCACGTCCTACTGACGGACTCCACACGTGGACCCACTGGACCGCGTAGAGCGAATGCTGATACCGGGATGACAGAGAGACAGACCAGTAAAGTAAAGTCAACAGGTTTATTAACAACACACACAGTCGAATTCCTGTCGGAGACTCAGCATCTGGGAAGAGAGAGTGGGATCAACAGTAGAGGGCGCCCCCAAGCGGGCCTCTAGAGACTCGATAAATGCCACAACCTGTTCGTGACTCTGGCGGAATGCGGTTAGCTCTCTTTGGACATCAAACCTGGTATCAGCGGGGTCCATGGCCAGGGCAAAATCTGTCACGTCCTACTGACGGACTCCACACGTGGACCCACTGGACCGCGTAGAGCGGATGCTGATACCGGGATGACAGAGAGACGGACCAGTAAAGTAGAGTCAACAGGTTTATTAACAACACACACACCCACGCCCCAGGGGAGGGCCACACGGCCACAGCACCAGAACACCACCGAAGGAGGCCCCGGAGCGCTTAACCCCTATACAGGGATTTCGCCGGTACCAACCTCGAAGGGACCGATGAAGCGGACACGGGTGTTGAACCGACACAAGGCACTGTGGGAAACAATACAGCAACCGGGTATAGGATCGAAAACGGGGAACCGGGAACACGGGGAATCTGGAGCCAGGCTTGAGACAGCGATCCGCTTGGAAGAGATCCGGAAAACCGGCCAGGAACACGGCGGTCAGCAAGGAGCCGGCTGGGCAGGAATCTGTAGGAAGGAACACACAGAAATCAGGTAACAAGCCAAATAAGGAGCGACCTGACCAGACCAGAAATGGCAACTCCTCAAGGAGGAAGTTGCCCTGGCCCCGACTGACTGGAAACAGGAAGTTTATATCATAGCAGGGCAGTCCTGATTGGCAGGACACAGAAGCATGGTGATTGGCTGAGGGGAGGAGCATGCTCCCTGCAGTCTCTCCAGCAGCAACAGGTTTGGAGATGTAGTTTCATGTGCTCAAGCAGTAGCCCCGGAAAGGGAGGAGAAGAGCAGCGCTACTCCAGCAGAGGGCGCTGGAACCCTGCGGCAGACCCCCGAGGGGTAACACCCAGTGGTAGTATACAGCAGCCTCCCCAGTAGTATATATAGGCCCCAGCAATATATACAGCAGCCCCAGTGGTATACAGCAGCCTCCCCAGTGGTATATACAGGCCCCAGCAGTATTACAGCAGCCTCCCCAGTGGTATATACAGGCCCCAGCAGTATATACAGCAGCCCCAGTGGTATACAGCAGCCTCCCCAGTGGTATATACAGGCCCCAGCAGTATATACAGCAGCCCCAGTGGTATACAGCAGCCTCCCCAGTGGTATATACAGGCCCCAGCAGTATTACAGCAGCCTCCCCAGTGGTATATACAGGCCCCAGCAGTATTACAGCAGCCTCCCCAGTGGTATATACAGGCCCCAGCAGTATATACAGCAGCCCCAGTGGTATACAGCAGCCTCCCCAGTGGTATATACAGGCCCCAGCAGTATTACAGCAGCCTATCCAGTGGTATATACAGGCCCCAGCAGTATATACAGCAGCCCCAGTGGTATACAGAAGCCTCCCCAGTGGTATATACAGGCCCCAGCAGTATTACAGCAGCCTCCCCAGTGGTATATACAGGCCCCAGCAGTATTACAGCAGCCTCCCCAGTGGTAAATACAGGCCCCAGCAGTATATAGAGCAGCCCCAGTGGTATACAGCAGCCTCCCCAGTGGTATATACAGCAACCCCAGTGGTATACAGCAGCCTCCCCAGTGGTATACTACAGGCCCCAGCAGTATATACAGCAGCCCCAGTGGTATACAGCAGCCTCCCCAGTGGTATACAGGCCCCTCCAGTGGTATACAGGCCCCCCTAGTGGTATACAGGCCCTCCTAGTGGTATACAGGCCCCCCCAGTGGTATACAGGCCCCCGCAGTATATACAGGCCCCCCCCCATTTCCTCCCCAGTGGTATACAGGCCCCCCTGGTTGCTGCCGCACACCTGTAAAAGAATAGCTTTCATACTTACCCTCCTCACTGTCATCGCGCATCTTCGTCTCCTTCCTGCTTCTACCCGGCGTCATGTGACCGCGCAGAAACAATGACATCATTGTGGATGCACCGGCCAGGTAGAAGTGGGAAGGAGACCGGAGGAGCGCGGTAACAGCGAGGAGGGTAAGTATGAAAGCTATTCTTTTACAGGTGTGCGGCAGCAATCGGGGGCCTGCATACCACTGGGGGGGGGGGAAACGGGGGGCCTGTATATACCACTGGGGGGAGCGGGGGCCTGTATATACCAAGGGGGGGGCCTGTATATACCACTGGGGGGGAGCGGGGGCCTGTATATACCACTGGGGGGGAGCGGGGGGCCAGTATATACCACTGAGGGAGGAGCGGGAGGGCCTGTATATACCACTGGGGGAGCGCAATATAATATGCACCGCTCCCCCTGCCGCTGATGGACAGGGGGATGCAGTGCATATTGCATTGCACTAACGAGCGGCCCCACGTGACCGGCCGCTCATATTACAGCCTCCCCCACCTCCTCCAGCCCCCGGACACCGCCCCCCCACACTCAGCTGTATAGTGACACGTGTATAAGGCGAGGGGGGCATTTTTCAGCACAATTTTGTGCTGAGAAACTCGGCTTATGCACGAGTATATACAGTAGTTGTTTAATGTGAAAATGTGTGCATAGGCTGCTTTTTACCTTTTAAGAGAGCAATGAAAGGTGGAGATGTAACATCAGGGGTGTAGGAATTGCTTAATGTGTTTGGTTATAAACATATAACATTAAAAACAATTTGCCTAATTAAGGCTGGGGTCACACTTGGCATGCGTTTTTTTCATTTCAGCATGCGTTTTTTAAGGTGTCTGATGGCACCTTGCGTTTTTGCATGCGTTTTTAAAACAGCACCCAAAAATAGTGCATGCACTATTGCCCCTATTGAAAACGCATGCGTTTTTGCATGCATTTTTGATGTCAGCTAATCACATAATTGCAAAAATGCCCACAAAAACGCATGGTACTGTCACACATGCGTTTTTGCTATTAACACATGCGTTTTTGCTATTAGGGCATGTGTTTTTTAACATGGGGGCCTATGGGTGAGTTTTTGCATAATTTTTACAAAATGCAGGTCTCCAAAAACTCATGAAAAAAACGCAAGTGTGACCCCAGCCTAAAATGGATAGACCCTTAGAAAGGCATAATATGATATGTACAGTAATATTACTTAAAGAACAGTTTTCATTACCTGAATAAATGTGCCTGCAGTATACAAGTTTTCCAATAGATGGTACTCTGCTACTACTGTATATTCCTGCAAATTCTGAGCGGAAAGATTTATCCTTCTATATTGATGTCGTTTATACACTCATACATAATGTTCTTATTGTCTATTATATACAGTATATACACTGCAAAAGTAACACTTCTTCCTGTTCAAATGTCTAACAAAACAGACACAGTTTTCCAATAAAATATGCAATTATGGTTTTGCCTTTTTTATGTCAATTTAATTTTTTTTTATATTGTAAAAACATATTTTTTCTCAGAAAAATTCCACATACTTAAAGTGTAAATGTTAACTTAATAATAATGTGCAGCAAGTGATTATAATAAACTTTCAAATATACTTCATATTGAAGTCTGGGAGAAAACCTTTCAAAAACCTTCCAGATGTCCCCCCTATGTAAGGTTTAGAAACAGCCTAGTGGGGACATCTTCTGGAAGGTTTTTAAAAGGTTTTCTTCCTCATTTCACTTATGAAGTATATTTGAAAGTTTAGTATAATAAGGGGGTTACAATTTTAAAATTTCATAATTAAAGCTGATCAAATCTTTTGAAAGTAAATTTGCCAAGTTTGACAAATTTTTCCTAAAATTCTATTTGCAGTGAATTTGTTATTCTCATGAATGACACTTACTCTAATTGCCCTGAAAAGATGTGTATGACACCCTAACAACTCCTAGCGCTGTATCCAAACTCTGTCAATCTTTTTAATGTAAACCCAAGCTAAAGCATCAGCAGGCACATGTGTGGGACATAATTCTTCGCCTAACCATCCCTGTCTAATGATATTCTCCAAATCCAATATTTAAAAAAATATATTTTTATTGCTGGCTTTCTCTATGCTAATGAAGGTTTTGACCAATTGACATTATTTCGCCCAACTAGTCTGCCCTCTTTCCGTTTTATCATGCCCCTGCAGATATGATAACTTAATTTCTAAGAACTGACGTCACTGCCAGCTCCTGGAAATCTCTTATCTCATGCCCACATCATCACTGCGCCTCTCTGTTGGGTGTACAATCCTTACTTCAGAGGCACACTGCGCATGATCAGGAGTCTCCTGAACTTCTTTCTATGTGCTGTGGGCTCTGAAGTCAGACCCGTACACCCAACAGAGAGGTGCACTGCACATAGACGGAAGTGCAGAAGACTCCTGATCATGAGCAGTGTGCCTCTGAAGCCAGGACTGTACACCAGAGAGGCGCAGTGTCGCTGCGGGCATGAGACATCAGATTACCAGGAGCTGGTGGTGACCAATGGCGTTCTTGGTTTTTCTGCATTCTTAACAGTGTTTTGAGTTTTCCCTTTTTTTCACTACATCGTATATTATCTTCCCACTTTTTCTTTTGCTGTATATTTTCTACAACACTATAAATACATTTCGACAATCTTTTTTACCCTACTTATTAAACCCTTGGTAAAAGTAACATTCTAAGAAAATCCTAATTTCTATTAGTAAGGGCGACATCAGCCTGTAACGTATAATATTGTGAGCCTCTTCTTTCAGGGTGTTTTGCCTTCTGACCATGTATTTTTAATAAAAGTATAATTATACCTCTATGGGTTGCAAAACATATATGAATACTGGCTCCTCTACCTATTTTGTCTCAAGTCAGGACAGAACTGTGCCATCCATTCCAGATATACAGGGTGAGCTACTCATTCTTTTTTCTCCATGCTAAACTGATAGACACAGAAAGCAAAATGTTCTGAAAGCCAACTGTAAGTTGTCATATTGGTCTATTGAAATGGGTGTGCAAAAGCAGTTATGCACAGCTAATGTCTAAATTATTTTACATTTTGTTATATTTTTTTCAACAAAATTAAACCCTTTTTCAATAAGTGACAAAATGAGAAGCGAGCTCCTGCCACCGGGCACTGTATAAGTGTGGAGTGTTTGGATGTAAAATTTGACTAGTAAAATCGATATGCAAAAAATGTTTTTCTGTGATCCACACTCTTTGGGAGATAGACAGTCACAGTTATATATCTGGATTTTAGAGAATTTCCTTTTATATTCTTTCTTTAAATAATTTTTTATTTTTAAAAAATGCAAAACCACAATAAAACTGCTTATGACAATTAAGCACCCCATCTTACACTGATTTTGCATTTATATTTCCTGTAAAAACTATTTTGCTGTCTTTCTATTACGTTAACAAAGAAGAAAAAACTATGTAATTGTAACTCAAATCCAGTAAGACAGATGCCATCTACATCATTTCACTGATCAATCACACTGAGCCTAGCACTGCTGCTGGCATCTCCCCTATCTCTGTATTGTTCTCAGACTACCACTCACATCTGATTCAGATGCAGTTATTGAATACATTACTATGTTGAGCATTTATTCCAATGTTTTAGCGATTTCTCTTCCTATTTCTATTGATGAGGTGTGATCTGTTTCCAGATCACTATCCTAAAACAGCTGCTGCATTCAATGCCTAGGCTTTTATACATGCTCTATCCCTGCTGATTGGCTGCACTATACCAGGTGATGTGATGTGATTGCTGCAAGGCATTATGTGGTCATGCCTGAGGTCATGTAAATCTTGTATGACTGATGTAATCTTCTGCAGTGTTTTTAAAAAAAAAAGTAAACTTTTTGTTGGTGATTTACCCAAATCCAATTGTCAATTGTTCAAATTTGCAGAGATCTGCAAATTCCATTAAATTCAACTGAAATCATAATACTCATAATTCCATATTATTTATGGATGGACATTTTTAGGTCCATTATTCTTAAAGTAGTTTTTTACTTATTGACTTCTGGCCTCTATAGGCCAGCTCTGTGTTAGAATAATAAAATCAGTTCGTACTCACTCTCCTCAGGTTCAGCACTGGCTGTCTGGTGCTTCACCGGTTTCTGTGTAGTGACTGCAGCTGTGTTGTCACAAATACAGTTCACATTAGCGCGAATAGCTGAATTCAATGGTTCTTCCCATGTAGGAGGCATAAAAAAATTAGCTCAGCGATCAGCTTAAAAAAATAAAATAATAATAATTTATTTTTTAAATTGTAAAGTTTTCTACTTTGGTTGAAGATTTGAATTATAGAATGGTAGAGTTGGAAAGGACCTCCTGGGTCATCTGGTCCAACCCCTTGCTCAGGGCAGGATTCACTAAATCATCCCAGACAGATGTCTGTCCAGCCTCTGTCTGAAGATGTCCATTGAAGGAGAATTCACCACCTTTCATGGCCGCCTGTTCCACTTATTGATCCCCCCTCACTGCCAAAAAGGTTTTTCTAATATCTAATCTGTGTCTCCACCCATTCAGTTTCATCCCATTGCTTCTAGTCTTTCTTGTGGAAATGTGAATAAAGCGGATCCCTCTACAGTTTGACAGCCCTAGAATAAAGCTGATCCCTCTACAGTCTGACAGTCCTTGGGATATTTATAGACAGCTATTAAATCTCCTCCCAGTCTTCTTTTTGCAAGCTAAATATTCCTAAATCCTGTAACCGTTCCTCATAGGACATGGTTTGCAGACCGGTTACCATTTGTTCGCACTTCTCTGAACTTGCTCCAGTTTGTTGATGTCTTTTTTAAAATGTGGTGCCCAGTACTGGACACAGTATCCCAGATGAGGTCTGACCAAAGAAGAGTAGAGGGCAATAATTACTTCATGTGATATAGACTGTATGCTTCTCTTAATACATCCCAGAATTGTGTTCTAAACAGAAAGCCACAGGATACCGTCACACCTGGCGATATCGGCGGCAATTTTTATGGCGATGCTAGGGCGTGGCCTATCGCCGCCGACATCGCCAATGCGTCGCCCAATGTGACAGGGCGAGGGCGACACATTTGAGTTGTCGCCTGGTTTCAGAGCACTGCTCTGAAACCAGGTGGCTGATATGGGGCGATGTGTACACATCACCCCATTTAAACTGGCGACAGTGATCAGGCAAGCGATGGGAGTCATAGGCTCCCATTGTACTGCATCGCCGCTGGGGTTTTGAGACACCCCGGTGGCGATGCCGCCTGTGAGATCGCCGGTGTGCCGCCGGAGGTGTCAACCCATGTAAATGGGGGACGGCGACGCTGGCAGGACGCTAAAAACGTGCGCACTCCCACCAGTCGCCGCCGACATCTCTAGCGGCGGCGCCAGGTGTGACGTGGTCCTTGGTGTTAATTCTACAATCTATATATAAATTATAAAAAGAGAACATTATGGCTCTACAGAATATGGCATCTATATAGAAGAATAAATTGGCAGCAGACAAAACAAATGTACCAAAATGTACCTTCATTACAGAGGCTAGGTGTGGACAGTGGCCTGGAAGCAAGTTGGGGATCTCCTCACCTGGTGAATTCTGAGGCCTCCCTGCTGCGCTCCTCTTTTCTGGTCCTGGCTGCCTGTAGCTAAGCTGCAACCCTCTCTCTTCCTGCTGGAAAGTCTCTCACCCCTGTGGCAGGCAAATTGAGCCCTTCCTGAGCACCACTCTAACTGTCCCTGAGCTCTTGGGTGCTGTTGTGCCTCTAGATGTTTTGCTGTGGCTGGGAGATGTGGAGTCTCACGTCCTCCATTTTTGGCTGCTGGGTCAGTGGTACCCGCACAACCTCGGACTCCAGTGTCTGTTTCTGGCGCTCTACTCTGTGGTAAGCTGGTAACTGGCTCCACTCCCCAGGCCTGCTTCTCTCCTTCCTCAGACCCATCTCTTATGAGCCCACATGCTTGCTGCTTTTTCTCTCTCTACTCTGCCTAGGATTAGCTTAGCACTGCTTCAGTCAACATGTCATCTTCACAGTCCTCCTAGGAACTGAACTGACTAACCCCCCTACCAGGCCAGAATTTATAGAGGAGCTCCCCTGAACCCGGGTGCTGAACTCCTCCTTCTGGTATGGAGTCAGGAAAGGTGTTGCATGCTGTGGGCTTACCTGGTGTGCATACCCCTTCTTGTTCCAAGCATGACATCACCCCCTGTGGGAGGCAATGTCATTGTGGCAACCAGACTCTGGGGTGCCACAATCCCCCCCCCCAGTGAATTTCAGTACTCCTGGACTGAGGAAACATTTTTAGAAACAATAATAGTAAAATGTACAAAGTCTCAAAAATGAAAAGTACAAAAAACAATAAGATATTAAAAATGCAGTCACTATGGTGCTTAGTCCTTCCGCCATTGTCCAATGATGAACTTTATACAAAATGGCTTTGACCACACCCAGTCCTGTGGTCTATTGGTCCATTTTTAAACTAAATGTTCAAGAATGTTTAAGAGTTTATACAGTAAGTCCTTTAGGCATGGTATGCTTGGTGGTTGCATATTTACACAGCTACATGAAAACAGAACATATTTACATTTTAAACTGGTTAAACTGTCCACTTAACTTGCTAACAGTCCCTGTAACGTGCTGGGATCTGACCTTTGTTACTATGAGTAGATCTACACATTACAGGTATTTCTGATTGCCTGCTCTGGTTTCCAGTCTCTACTGCTGGTGTTGTGGGTGCACTAGTCACTGTTCTATGTGTGGACCTGCATAGCACGGGTACACCAGAGTGTCGTCTTAGACTCACCACGGGTTTGACAGATTCGTCGCTAGCAGGGGGTCAACTCTCTTTTTCCACTGCAGCTGGTGGTTCTTCAGGTGGTTCTGGAGTCTCAACTAGTTCAGGTACGACAAGCTGGGGAAAAGTCTATACAGGTACTACTATGGCTCCATTCCCTTGTGTCCACGACTTGGGAAAGTCTCCAAGAATGGTATGAATCATCTCTTCCTCTTTTTCTTGGTGTTGAGGTGGGTCTTGGACTTCCTCTCTGTTTCTTAATTGGTCAGGGCATATCTTTAGATGATCTCTTGAAACTGCCGCTGAGGTCTATCCTCCATCTTTACTAATTAGGCTGACTTTTGCATTGTCAAAATTCGAAGGCAATACAGTCTATGGCTGTGCCTCACACTGGTCATTCAGTTTAGTTATTTTTCATTTTCTGTTTAAGACTTGTTCTCCAGGTGTTAAGGGAACCGCAGGTGCATGTTTGTTATAGGCTCTCTCTTTCCTTTCTCTTGCTTGGGACACAAATCTCTCTACACACTCTTGCACTTTATGGTACTGTTGTTGCCATTCGGTATTCCAATCTGCATCTGGTGGGTTTGTCTCAGGTGTTAGGACTCCCATATCTAAGTCAATGGGCAACTTGCTAGGTCTAGCCCTCATCAGCTAGGCAGGAGTACAGGTGGTAGATTTCACAGGAATATGATTGTATAAATCCAATAAATTTGGCAACTTTTCTGGCTACATAGTCCATTCTTCCAGTGGCAGTGTCTTCAACAGGTCTATCACTACTAGAGTCATCTTTTCGCACATGCCATTGGTCTGTGGGTGGTATGGTGCCGTTCTTATTTTCTTGCAGCCGTACAAGTGCCAAAACTCCTGGAACACCTTTGCCTTGAACGCTGGACCTTGATTTGTAAGAACCTGTTCAGGATAGCCATGGGATCTACAGAAATGGGCTTGAAAGGCTCTAGCTGCTGTCTTCGTTGTTAGGTCTTTTACCAGCACTACTACCAAGAATCGGGAATAGGGATCTACGATGGTGAGGGTGTAGACATAGCCCGACCGGCTCAGAGTTAGCTTCACATGGTCCAAGGCTATGAGTTCAAGTGATTGCCTGGTGACAATGGGCTGTAGAGGAGCTCTCTGGCTGTTATGATCCTTCCTCCGCAGTTTGCACAGTCTCTGCACCATTTCGCAATGTCCTTCCTCGTGCCAACCCAGTAGAATTGTTAAAGCAACAGAACTTCCAGCTTTTTCCACCCAAAGTGCCCTGACCCATCATGGTACACCTTAAGGACCATCTGGATATCTCTCTTCGGGACCACTATCTGCCAGACCAGTTCATTGGTTCGTGCATTGATGTGCCGCCAGCACAGCTTACCCCATAGATGAATAATTTGCTCTTTTCTCTCAACAACTGTTGTGTCTCTTGCAGAGCAACTGGACCAGGGTGTGAGTCGGCTTGT
>JARQOC010000005.1:113532960-113548610 GCA_033576535.1 Allobates femoralis
GCTCTCCACCTCATGTGGATTGCAGAAGACAGCTCTCCACATCATGTGGATTGAGAGACATAGCTCTCTACCTTGTGTGGATTGAGAGACAGCTCTCCACCTCATGTGGATTGCAAAAGACAGCTCTCCACCTTGTGTGGCTTGCAGAAGACAGCTCTCCTCATCATGTGGATTGCAAAAGACAGCTCTCCACCTCGTGTGGATTGCAAAAGACAGCTCTCCACCCCATGTGGATTGAGAGAGACAGGTCTCCTCCTCATGTGGATTGAGAGAGACAGCTCTCCACCTTGTGTGGATTGAGAGACACAGCTCTCCATCTCGTGTGGATTGAGAGAGACATCTCTCCACCTCATGTGGATTGCAGAAGACAGCTCTCCACATCATGTGGATTGAGAGACATAGCTCTCTACCTTGTGTGGATTGAGAGACAGCTCTCCACCTCATGTGGATTGCAAAAGACAGCTCTCCACCTTGTGTGGCTTGCGGAAGACAGCTCTCCTCATCATGTGGATTGCAAAAGACAGCTCTCCACCCTGTGTGGATTGAGAGACACAGTTCTCCACCTTATGTGGATTGCAAAAGACAGTTCTCCACCTCATGTGGATTGCAAAAGACAGTTCTCCATATCATGTGGATTGCAAAAGAAAGCACTCCACCTCGTGTGGATTTAGAGACACAGCTCTCCACCTCATGTGGATTGAGAGACACAGCTCTCCACCTCATGTGGATTGCAAAAGACTCCAGTAGAACATGTACCAAACAATATTCCTAATAGAAATCAACAGCTAAATAGAAAGGAAGAATATTGAATGTATAGAATGCGCAGTTATATCCTGATGGTCTTAATGATAAACTGGAGAATGTTTAACCTATGCAATCATTCTGATAGAAAGTCCCAACCAACAAATAACTATTCCTCAAATGTAGCCAACGGAGCCTTTGACTCCAGAGGTTACATGAGGCCGAATAGATCAGCGGTGTAGACAACACAGAATCAGTATAAGGAACTAGTACTTGCTCTTGGTGAGTTTGATCCCATAAATCTATGGATCTGAACTAGCAAAAAAAAAAAGTAAAAATAAGGATAATTTCATAGATGCTTAATTTACCCTATAGAAAGAAAAGAAGAATACAACAATATCGTTTTTTCCCTCTCTATATATGGAAAATAGATATGAGAGGCAAAAATTACAATATTTATCCAGGTAATTTGTAACTCTGCTGTTAGCATCCCAATTTTAAAGAAGAAAACTATTCAAATAGGAATTTAAATATTTTTAATAGGTTTACTTTTTTAGTAAAAATTATTTAAAATCATCAATTTAATCAAATAGACAAATACATATAAGCACATAGATATTTAGCATATATATTTGTATTTTAAACATTTTTTACATTGCTTGTTATAGAAACAAAAGTGTAGAGGTAATATATATATAGTCCTCTAGAAGGGGACATTCCTATATATATAAAAAGAGAAAAAACTGGTTTTATAGTGAATAATACACATCGTTGAAGTGAACACCCATAATTAATTAAAGCAGATTGGGAAATGGGAGGAATCAAACCTCAGGAATGGAGAGGCGCAGGAAAAAAATAACAATGCCGGATTCAGGACAAAACATTTATTTCACGTAAAAATACACATGTGACAGGTCTTCATTACATGTATTTCAAAAGCAGGTAACACCAGGGACAACACATATCATTGATGCAACCTGTGCAGCTGCACAGAGGCCAAAGAGGTTAGAGGACCCATTTCACATCCAAAGCAGGTAGAATTATGTATTTTGCTGAGCTATAGGACTGTGAAGAGACCCAGTAAGCTATTCTTGCACTGGGGCCCTTTTCTGTCTGTGTCTGCCTGTGGGTAAATATTACTGTATATAGCTAGCAAAAGTTATTGTATCATAAATGTCTGACATAAGGAGGGAGTCAGTAGTTGTTGGGCTCTTCCATGACATTCATGAAACAAAATAAAAAATAGGAAGTATAAAAACTTTCAATGCGCTAAATACTTTGGAACTTAGACACTGTATCTCAATTGACTATAGACATGAGGTTAAAATGTATAACATCAAGAGGAATTTTTTTCCTGATACAATCAGTACTTATGCAATCAGATCATAGAATTATTATCTTAGAATCTTAGAATTATTATTATTATTATAAATATCTCAATTAAAATTAACTTTGTTTGTGGAAATGACCCTTCAATACAAGCTTTAGTTGCAGTATTAACACTGTATACTATAATTTAGAGACTTAGTGCCTAAAATTGGATGTCATTCCCTAAATTAAAAAAGAGTGACACCCAAATGTCTCTATCTGTCTTCTAACATAAACATTTTAATATTTATTTCCTAAAGGCATTCAAATCCAGCTTCAAGACCTCCAGTTACTGGAGTGACCAAGGATCTTAAGAATGGCTGAAGAGCAGTGTAGAGTGTTCTTTGAGAGGTTGAGAGCTTGGGTCCAGGCCTATCCATTCAGGAGGAATAGAAACTAAGCTGCATTGATGTAATAGAGGTACGTCACAGCCTTATATACACCTAAAACTGTGATCAGGGACAGAATGCTGGCTCGCATTGAGAAAGACAGCTCACCACCTTGTGTGGATTGAGAGAGACAGCTCTCCACCTCATGTGGACTGAGACAGACAGTTCTCCACCTCGTGTGGATTGAGAGACAGCTCTCCACTTCGTGTGGATTGTGAAAGACAGCTCTCCACCTCGTGTGGATTGAGAGAGACATATCTCCACCTTGTGTGGATTGAGAGACACAGCTCTCCACCTTGTGTGGATTGAGAGAGACAGCTCTCCACCTTGTGTGGATTGCAAAAGACAGCTCTCCACCTCGTGTGGATTGCGAAAGACAGCTCTCCACCTCATGTGGATTGAGAGACACAGCTCTCCACCTTGTGTGGATTGAGAGACACAGCTCTCCACTTGTGTGGATTGAGAGACACAGCTCTCCACCTCGTGTGGATTGAGAGACAGCTCTCCACCTCATGTGGATTGAGAGACACAGCTCTCCACCCCATGTGGATTGAGAGAGATAGCTGTCCACCTTGTGTGGATTGAGAGATACAGTTCTCCACCTCGTGTGAATTGAGAGAGACAGCTCTCCACCTCGTGTGGATTGAAAGACACAGCTCTCCACCTCATGTGGATTGAGAGACACAGCTCTCCACCTCATGTGGATTGCCAAAGGCAGCTCTCTACCTCATGTGGATTGAGAGACACAGCTCTCCACCTTGTGTGGATTGAGAGAGACAGCTCTCCACCTCATGTGGATTGCAAAAGACAGCTTTCCACCTAGTGTGGATTGCAAAAGACAGCTCTCCACCTCGTGTGAATTGAGAGACACAGCTCTCCACCTAGTGTGGATTGCAAAAGATAGCTCTCCACCTCGTGTGGATTGCAAAAGACAGCTCTCTACCTTCTATGGATTAAAAGAGACAACTCTCCACCTCATGTGGATTGAGAGAGATAGCTCTCCACCTCATGAGGATTGAGAGAGACATCTCTCCACCTTGTGTGGATTGCAAAAGACAGCTTTCCACATCATGTGGATTGCAATAGACAGCTCTCAGGGGATCCAAGATGGCCGCTGACCAGGGAGGCTGCATCTGACAGAGCTTCCCATAAACATCCCAGCATCCAAGCCATCCAGCCTCAGCGAGCACTCAATTTGCCATAAAAACATCACCAGCCGCAGCATACAGCACCAGGGACCCGGTGGACCTGGACACGAAGACCAGTTGAGCCCCTGCAAGCTCTCTCCTGGTGGGTTTCAACTGCACCCCCCTCCCCTCCATTTTGGACTTAACAGAGCTCCATACCGCTCCCCTACAACACTCACCGCCCGCCACGACCTGCCGAGTACCTGCTAGCTGACACCGGTGACCACACACTGGATCTGCCGGGTCTGCGGTGATAAGGAGAGGCCGACAGAAAAACGGGAGCGGTGATAGAAGGAGCGTGGGGAACACGGAGAACAGTGCTCTCTTCCGGTACCGCCGCCATTGAAGAGAAGCGCAGGCAGTGAGCATCGGGACTGTGAAGTGCTGCAGGGCATAAACAGCACAGGCCCCAGCACCAGTACAAGAATAGCAGGGCTGAGACACTTACCACCGGTAAGCAGGAGAGTCGGCCGTCTGACACGGGTGTCGGGTGCGGATGGTGGTGGGAACCCGGCAGCGGCGGTGCGGAGGGACACGCAGTGTATCCATCCACTGAGACACCTCCTGGAGCAAGGTGAGGCACGGTCGTTCCGGTGGGATTTAGAGGGCACCGACGGTGGAGCTGAGTACACCGGAGTGTGATTGCTGACCCCAGCGGTCATCCACTCGGTGGGCGGCATTACGCTCCTCTCTATTAGGCTCCTACTGAGCATCTCGCTGCCCCAGGCCATCACAGCATTACAGGGATCCTCCGTTGTGCATTTGCGGGGAAGGCTCAGGACTCATTTATTTATGCTACTGCAGCTCACTATTTTAAAGTACCCCTGGACTTTATTGCTTTATTGAGAGACTCTCTCCCTGTGCACTTCCTTATTAACACACTGATCTTATCTCTGTAGAGGAATCCATTTTATATCATATGAAGCAGACATCCTGTGGTCTGGTGCGCCATCTGGTGGTCACCCAGAGACATTGCCTAACTTTGTTTCTATAGCAGCTCGAACCTGCCATCTGGTGGCCAGCCGGACGCACCACTGAGAAGTACATGTTACAGTAATGATGCACCTCATGGTGGCCCTCTAAGGTTGCTACGTCTGACTGATTTCAAACCTCTGACAGCTAAAAGTATGCCCTACATTCCTCCAAAGGCAATTAGTCAGTAAAGATACTTTATTAACAAATCTACAAGTCTCAAATAATGGGGGACATGTCCTAATCCTTGATGGTATAGGACGCTGATCAGGATCATTCACAAGCGGCTCTAATCTCAGTCTCTGCTGCTTTCTTGCAGTCCTGCCCTCTCTCTTCCGGTACTTTATCTTCAGGTGAACAGATGGGGAAGAGCAAACCGGGATCCCGTGACCCGGCCCGGAGGATTCCGGACTTCTTTGTCCCCCCCCCCACACCTGGCACAAGAAGCTAATATGGCGCCGCAGTCTCCTAGGGCTGCATGCGCCGCAAGATGATTCGGCAGATCTGAGCAACGCCGATGCCGGGACTGCAGAGGCCCCTCTCACTCCATCTCTCCTCAAAACTTTATTGGGAGAGCTGCGTTCCTCACTGCAGGAGGATATGCGCAACATGGTGGCCTCCCTGAGATCGGAGGTGGAGGATCTAGGGGGCCGCACAGATCATCTGGAAAGAAAGATGGCAGAGTTGGTGGCATCACATAATAGCCTCTGGGATGCACACGAGGCATTGGACACACAAGCCCTAAAGACCCAGTCAAAGACCCTTGATCTGGAAGATAGATCCAGGAGGAACAACGTCAAATTAAGAGGGGTAGATGAATCGGTCTCGGCCCCGGATCTGAGAGCCTTCCTACAAGAATTTATAATGGCTGTTCTTCCCCAAACAGATAAAAAGTTTCTGGTAATTGATAGAATCCATCGCCTTCGTAAACCACCCAGCCTGGCAGCCTCCATACCCAGGGATGTGCTGGCCCGTATCTATTTCTTTGAATTGAAGGAAGATTTCCTGTATGCTCTCCGGGGTTCACCTGAGCTACCAGAGAAGTTTGCTTCCATCAAGGTTTTTCCAGATCTTTCACCGGGCACGCTGGCACTGCGCCGTGCCTTTGCCCCGCATACTACCATTTTGAGAGACAAAGGGATTTAATATCGATGGGGATACTATCCCACGAGGCTTCTTATTAAGAAGGACGGTGCTTTCACAACCTGCCTCACTCCCCGTCAAGCTGCCAAAAATCTGGCCCGCTGGGGTCTCATCCCTCCGGGATCCCCTGCCTCAAAAGACTCTAGACAACCTGAAGATGATACCCTCACAGCTGCCGATCACCATATTGATACTGAGTGGGAGGTCACCTGAAGGGACTTTTTTACAGCTGGTCCTGGTCGGATCCTTTTTTCTTTTAGAATAGAATTTTTTCCTTTTTTTCTCCTTTCTGCTTACTATTTTTGCTCTTGTGGACTGTAGCTCCACGTATTTGTTGACTTGTCAGCCTTGACCCTTTGGTGACTTTTTTTTTTGTCACCTGTAGATTCAGACCTCGTCTGAATGGACATTGTTTCTATGTTTTCTGTTTGTTTGCCTGTCTGCTCATCCCTTCCCCCTTTTTCCCTTTAATTCCCTTTAAGTTGTTCCAGGTGGTCACTTGCTTTATTTCAGTGAAAGTTCTGGAGGATTATTATGTTATGATATCACATGCTGTTTTCTATGAACCACCATGAGTGTTACTATATTTTCTCAGAATGTTAATGGCCTCAATTCTCTGTGCAAAAGAGCTATGGTCTGGCGTCAACTCTGTAAAATGCGTCATCAGATAATTTGTCTTCAGGAGACTCACTTGGTAGAACAGGACAATTTTAGAATGAAATCCGATATGTACCCTCAACGTTTTTTGGCAGGAGAGAGATACGAAAAAAAGCTGGAGTTGCGATATTTATCAGTAGAGATGTGGTCTTTCAGTTGGTTCACACAATCTCAGATCCCTCTGGTAGATATTTGATAATCTTGTGTACTATTAACAATGCCCCATTTACGATAGCCTCGGTTTATGGACCAAACACTGGTCAACTTAAATTTTTAAAATCCGTCTTGCAGATCCTTGGGGACGTTCAACATGGACATAAAGTAATAGCGGGCGATTTCAATGTTCCTATATCAAGATTATTGGGCTGTTCAGTCCCCTCAACCTCAAGAGGTGAAGCCGGCCCCCTTGTCCGTCTCCATGGTCTGCATGACATTTGGCGATATCTTCATTGCGGTGAGAGAGACTACACGTATATGTCATCTAGGCACGCATCTTATAGCAGGATCGACTATATACTGGTAGATGACGTGGCTCTCCCTCACTGCACTGCAGCGTCCATAGGTAATATTTCATGGTCGGACCATGCTCCAGTGACAGTTTCACTTAAAGATCCATTGGCCATCTCCCCCCTTTCACGATGGCATCTAAATACTCAATTGCTGACTGACCAGTCTAATGTTTCCATTTTAGATTCATACCTTAAAGAATTCTTCGGTAATAATGATCTACCAGAGACTCAACCGGATGTGTTGTGGTTCACACACAAGGCAGTTATGCGAGGCCACTTACTTAAAATTGCAGCCATCCAGAAGCGTAAATACACTCAGACACTAAAAGGACGCTTTATCTGAGATTGCGCGATTGGAGTCTCAGCACAAACACGCCCCTTCTGTGGCCTTGCTTTCAGATCTCAATAAGGCTCGTTTGGCGGTCCGGCAGTTACTGCTTCGTTCCACAGCCAATGCACTGCGGAAAACCAGGGCTAATTATTATGCCATGGGGGACCGTGCGGGTGCCCTGTTGGCCAGGCGTGTCAAGAAGGGAGAATTATGGGCAAGGATTCCCTTTATTACTAGATCAGACTCATCAAAAATCTATAACCCTATCCAAATTGCTAACGAATTCGCCTCCTACTATTCTGATCTTTACAATCTGCGGGAGGATTCCTCGGTGACCCAGCCCTCTCCTGATGCCATCTCTGCCTTCCTGGAAAGAGCAGCCCTTCCTAGCATTACTCCTGAGCAGCTCTCCTCATTAAACTCCCCAATTCTACTCTCTGAACTTTCTCAAATCATAAAAGAATCTAAAAAATCCTCAGCTCCCGGCCCAGATGGGTTTTCTTTCCCTTATTATGCCCAGTTTTTTTCCTGTCCTCGGTTCATACCTTTTACGTCTTTTTGATCACTGGGCTCGCTCTGGCTGTATCAGACGAGAGGGGCTGGAAGCCTCGATAGCCACCCTTCCTAAACCCGGCAAACCTCCAACTACACCTTCCAACTTTCGCCCCATCGCACTGCTTAACGCAGATGTGAAAATTTATGCCAAACTGTGGGCCAATCGTCTTCTTACAGTGCTGCCCTCTCTCATCCATCCCGATCAGGTGGGATTTGTTCTGGGTAGGCAGACGAGGGATGGCACAAGACGTTTGATAAATCTGCTGGATGTGGTGGAGAGGGGGCACCTCCCCAGTGCATTCCTTTCACTTGATGCAGAAAAGGCATTTGATCGGGTGCACTGGGGGTATCTGGAAAGGACCTTAAGTAAATTTGGCTTCGGCGGCATGATTGCTCGAGCCATTATGGCCTTGTATTCTAATCCAAGTGCCTCAGTTCGGGCTTCTGGTTTCCAATCCCGAACTTTCTCCATTTCTAATGGAACGCGACAAGGCTGCCCCCTCTCGCCAATAATTTTTGCATTGATCATGGAGCCTCTTGCTGCTATTGTCCGCCAGTCCCCTGACATCAAGGGGATTCGGGTTGGTCCGACTGAATATAAGATTAGTCTGTATGCAGATGATGTGGTCTTTACATGCTCTGACCCTCAGCACTCCTTAAGTGCGATTTCGGATCTCCTACTTGATTTCTCTACGGTTTCATATTATAGGCTTAATATATCTAAATCAACTCTTTTCCCTCTTTTCCTCCCCTTGTCACTTCAAATCATCATTCAAAATACTTATCAGTACATGTGGTCCCCGGTGGGGTTCTCTTATTTGGGTATTAAACTGACACGCCTGGCTGACTTGGTACGTACTAATTGTGAGGCCCTTGCTGCGGACCTTCAGGCTGATGTTGGGAAATTCTCTGAATCTGCGCTCTCATGGATGGCACACATACAGGTAGTCAAGATGAGGTTATTGCCGAAGCTAATATACTTATTCAGGTGCTTACCCCTCCACATCCCCCCGAGACGTCTTTCTATGTTCCAATCCATTATTGATGCCTTCATTTGGAGTAACAAGCTGCATAGAATTAAGAGGAGGTGGATGGTGCTCCCCTACTCCAGGGGTGGACTGGGTGCACCTATGTTGGTAGCTTACTACAGAACGGCTATGTTGGAACCCCTCAAGTTATGGTGGGATGGGATCTCTAACATTCCTTGTTTACAAATTGAATCTCATTTTGCCCCGGTGGTTCCCTCAGACGTCTACTGGAGGCCTCCCTTTTGCGTTCTAACATACCTGGGAGTATTTTATCTACCATGTCTGCTGCTATTAAACTATGGGTGTCTGTCTGTCCGGTTGTTTTTCCACACATGGTACGCTATGTCTCGCCGGACGCTTTGAGGGATACCATCGAGGGTGTCTCTGTGCTTCCCTGGAAGCAAGGTGGAATAAAGTATATTGTGGACCTGTTTGGTCCTTCTGGGGTCCTCCCTTTTTCAGCTCTCCAGACCCGGTTTTCTCTTCCGGACTCGGTTTATTTCTCATATATACAATTTCACAGTCTCCTACGTAATATGCATATATTTCAGGATCCCCCACTATTGCAGATTCTCCCGGTCAAAAATATTTTAAACCCAATACCACTATTTCAAATGGAGTGTCGGTTTTGTATAACTCCTTGTTGCTCCATGGGGTACAGCATAAACTCCCTTGTTTAGATTCATGGGAGTCTGTACTCTCTTTTACTGTCTCGGGAGATGATTGGGCCTTTGCACTATCTCACCCGTCAAAATTTTCCTCATGTGTGGGCCACATGGAGCAAGCTAGGAAAGTACTTTTGCAGTGGTATATGACGCCGGAGAGATTGGCCAGGCTTCATTTGGCTACCTCTTCTTTCTGTTGGAAGGGCTGTGGCTCCTCTGGAATCCTGGCACACGTCTGGTGGGAATGTCCTGTAATTAATGCTTTTTGGCGTCAGGTTGAAGCAATTCTAATTGAGGTGACTCACTTACCCTTTACTCTAATGAGCCCAATGGCTCTTCTGGGCATCACATTGGTGGACCTCCCCTCTCCTCTTCTGCCTATTATTACAAATGTGCTAATTGCCGCCAGACACTGCATAGCTGCTCATTGGAAGGCTCCTACTGCTCCCTCTAGATCAGAATTGATCAATAAACTGAACCTACATTTCTGCTATGAAACTCTTACAGCTACCTCCCTGTCAAAAAAGAATAGGATCCTCTCATGGTGGGACCCCTGGACTTCCTCTTCTTTAGCCTCTGACATTCTGGCATATCTTCTGCAGTGACCTTTGATTTTCCGGATTTGTTTAACTCTGATGTTTTGTACTTTATATAAATGGAATTTCATATTTGTTACATATGTTAACCTATGACCCCCTCCCCTACTTCCCCCCTTATCTTTCCCCTTGTCTTCTCCTGGTTCTATCTTTGTAATGTTTTTGTACTCCGCCTAGTTTAAGGCATGTTTATGTATGTTATGTGCTAAACAATAAAAAATTTTAATGGTTAAAAAAAAAAAAAAAAAAAATAGACAGCTCTCCTCCTCGTGAGGATTGAGAGACACAGCTCTCCACCTCGTGTGGATTAAGAGACATAGCTCTCCACCTTGTGTGGATTGAGAGAGACAGCTCTCCACCTCGTGTGGATTGCAAAAGACAGCTCTCCACCTCGTGTGAATTGAGAGAGACAATTCTCCACCTTGTGTGGATTGAGAGACAAAGCTCTCCACCTCATGTGGATTGAGAGAGACAACTCTCCACCTTGTGTGGATTGAGAGACACAGCTCTCCACCTTTTGTGGATTGAGAGAGACAGCTCTCCACCTTGTGTGGACTGCAAAAGACAGCTCTCCAAACCATGTGGATTGAGAGACATAGCTCTCCACCTTGTGTAGATTGAGAGAGACAGCTCTCTACCTCACATGGTTTGCAAAAGACAGCTCTCCACCTCATGGGGATTGCGAATGACAGCTCTCCTCATCATGTGGATTGCAAAATACAGCTCTCCACCTCGTGAGGATTGAGAGACACAGCTCTCCACCTCGTTTTGATTGAGAGACATAGCTCTCCACCTTGTGTGGATTGAGAGATATAGCTCTCCACCTCGTGTGGATTGCAAAAGACAGCTCTCCACCTTGTGTGGATTGCGAAAGACAGCTCTCCACCTCATGTAGATTGAGAGACACAGCTCTCCACCTCATGTGGATTGAGAGACAGCTCTCTACCTTGTGTGGATTGTAAAAGACAGCTCTCCACATCATGTGGATTGCAAAAGCCAGCTCTCCACCTTGTGTGGATTGAAAGACACAGCTCTCCACCTCGTGTGGATTGAGAGAAACAGCTCTCCACCTCGTGTGGATTGAGAGACATAGCTCTCCACCTTGTGTAGATTGAGAGAGACAGCTCTCCACGTCATGTGGATTGAGAGAGACAGCTCTCCACCTTGTGTGGATTGCAAAAGACAGCTCTCCACATCATGTGGATTGCAAAAGACAACTCTCCACCCCATGTGGATTGAGTGACAGTTTTCCACCTTACAGTTAGGGCCAGAAATATTTGGACAGTGACCCAAGTTTTGTTATTTTAGCTGTTTACAAAAACATGTTCAGAAATACAATTATATATATAATATGGGCTGAAAGTGCACACTCCCAGTTGCAATATAAGAGTTTCCACATCCAAATCGGAGAAAGGGTTTAGGAATCATAGCTCTGTAATGCATAGCCTCCTCTTTTTCAAGGGACCAAAAGTAATTGGACAATGGACTCTAAGGGCTGCAATTAACTCTGAAGGCATCTCCCTCGTTAACCTGTAATCAATGAAGTAGTTAAAAGGTCAGGGGTGGATTCCAGGTGTGTGGTTTTGCATTTGGAAGCTGTTGCTGTGACCAGACAACATGCGGTCAAACGAACTCTCAATTGAGGTGAAGCAGAACATCCTGAGGCTGAAAAAAAAGAAAAAATCCATCAGAGAGATAGCAGACATGCTTGGAGTAGCAAAATCAACAGTTGGGTACATTCTGAGAAAAAAGGAATTGACTGGTGAGCTTGGGAACTCTAAAAGGCCTTGGCGTCCACGGATGACAACAGTGGTGGATGACCGCCACATACTTTATTTGGTGAAGAAGAACCCGTTCACAACATCAACTGAAGTCAAGAACACTCTCAGTGAAGTAGGTGTATCTGTCTCTAAGTCAACAGTAAAGAGAAGACTCCATGACAGTAAATACAAAGGGTTCACATCTAGATGCAAACCATTCATCAATTCCAAAAATAGACAGGCCAGAGTTAAATTTGCTGAAAAACACCTCAAGAAGCCAGCTCAGTTCTGGAAAAGTATTCTATGGACAGATGAGACAAAGATCAACCTGTACCAGAATGATGGGAAGAAAAAAGTTTGGAGAAGAAAGGGAACGGCACATGATCCAAGGCACACCACATCCTCTGTAAAACATGGTGGAGGCAACGTGATGGCATGGGCATGCATGGCTTTCAATGGCACTGGATCACTTGTGTTTATTGATGACATAACAGCAGACAAGAGTAGCTGGATGAATTCTGAAGTGTACCGGGATATACTTTCAGCCCAGATTCAGCCAAATGCTGCAAAGTTGATTGGACGGCGCTTCATAGTACAGATGGACAATGACCCCAAGCATACAAACAAAGCTACCCAGGAGTTCATGAGTGCAAAAAAGTGGAACATTCTGCAATGGCCAAGTCAATCACCAGATCTTAACCCAATTGAGCATGCATTTCACTTGCTGAAATCCAGACTTAAGACGGAAAGACCCACAAACAAGCAAGACCTGAAGGCTGCGGCTGTAAAGGCCTGGCAAAGCATTAAGAAGGAGGAAACCCAGCGTTTGGTGATATCCATGGGTTCCAGACTTAAGGCAGTGATTGCCTCCAAAGGATTCGCAACAAAATATTGAAAATAAAAATATTTTGTTTGGGTTATGATTATTTGTCCAATTACTTTTGACCTCCTAAAATGTGGAGTGTTTGTAAAGAAATGTGTACAATTCCTACATTTTCTATCAGATATTTTTGTTCAACCCTTCAAATTAAACGTTACAATCTGCACTTGAATTCTGTTGTAGAGGTTTCATTTCAAATCCAATGTGGTGGCATGCAGAGCCCAACTCGCGAAAATTGTGTCACTGTCCAAATATTTCTGGCCCTAACTGTATGTGGATTGCAAAAGACAACTCTCCACCTCGTGTGGATTGAGAGACGCAGCTCTCCACCTCGTGTGGATTGAGAGACACAGCTCTCCACCTCATGTGGATTGCAAAAGACTCCAGTAGAACATGTACCAAACAATATTGCTAATAGAAATCAACAGCTAAATAGAATGGAAGCATATTGAATGTATAGAATGCGCAGTTATATCCTGATGGTCTTAATGATAAACTGGAGAATGTTTAACCTATGCAATCCTTCTGATAGACAGTCCCAACCAACAAATAACTATTCCTCAAATGTAGCCAACGGAGCCTTTGACTCCAGAGGTTACATGAGGCCGAATAGATCAGCGGTGTAGACAACACAGAATCAGTATAAGGAACTAGTACTAGCCCTTGGTGAGTTTGATCCCATAAGTCTATGGATCTGAACTAGCAAAAAAGAAACATAAGAATAAGGATAATTTCACAGGTGCTTAATTTACACTATAGAAAGAAAAGAAGAATACAACAATATTGTTTTTTCCCTCTCTCTATATGGAAAATAGATATGAGAGGCAAAAATTACAATATTTATCCAGGTAATTTTTAACTCTATTGTTAGCATCCCAATTTTAAAGAAGAAAAATATTCAAATAGGAATTTAAATATTTTTAATAGATTTCCTTTTTAAGTAAAAATTATTTAAAATCATCAATTTAATCAAATAGACAAATACATATAAGCACATAGATATTTAGTATATATATTTGTTTTTTAAACATTTTTTACATTGCTTGTTATAGAAACAAAAGTGGAGAGATACTGTATATACTCGTGTATAAGCCGACCCGTGTATAAGCCGACCCCCCTACTTTTGCCCCCAAAACCTGGGAAAACCTATTGACTCGTGTATAAGCCGAGGGTGGACTCCAGCACAGGTATACAGCCCCCAGCAGTGTGGTATACAGGCCCCCCAATGGTAGTATACAGCAGCCTCCCCAGTGGTAGTATACAGCAGCAGCCCCAGTGGTATATACAGCAGCAGCTCCAGTAGTTAGTATACAGCATCCCCAGAGGTATATACAGCCCCAGTGGTAGTATACAGCATCCCCAGAGGTATATACAGCCCAGTGGTAGTATACAGCATCCCCAGAGGTAGTATACAGCAGCCCCAAAGGTATATACAGCAGCCCCAGTGGTAGTATACAGCAGCCCCAGTGGTAGTATACAGCAGCCCCAGAGGTAGTATACAGCAGCCTCAGAGGTATATACAGCCCCATTGGTAGTATACAGCAGCCCCAGAGGTATATATAGCCCCAGTGGTAGCATCCAGCAGCCCCAGAGGTATATACAGCCCCAGTGGTAGTATCCAGCAGCCCCAGAGGTATATACAGCCCCAGTGGTAGTATACAGCAGCCCCAGAAGTATATACAGCCCCAGTGGTAGTATACAGCAGCCCCAGAGGTATATACAGCCCCAGTGGTAGTATACAGCAGCCCCACAGGTATATACAGCCCCAGTGGTAGCATCCAGCAGCCCCAGAGGTATATACAGCCCCAGTGGTAGTATACAGCAGCCCCACAGGTATATACAGCCCCAGTGGTAGTATACAGCAGCCCCAGAGGTATATACAGCCCCAGTGTAGTATACAGCAGCCCCAGAGGTATATACAGCCCCAGTGTAGTATACAGCAGCCCACAGGTATACACAGCCCCAGTGGTAGTATACAGCAGCCCCACAGGTATATACAGCCCCAGTGGTAGTATACAGCAGCCCCACAGGTATATACAGCCCCAGTGTAGTATACAGCAGCCCCACAGGTATATTCAGCCCCAGTGGTAGTATATACAGCCCCAGTGGTAGTATATACAGCCCCAGTGGTATTAGATTGCAGCCCCAGCGGTAGTATACAGGGCCCCAGTAATCCAGGGCCCCCCCAGCGTCTGTCCGGTCACCTGAAAAGCAAACTATACTTATCAGTGTCCGCTGTCCGCGCCCGCTCGCCTCTGCCGTGACAGTGCCGTCTGCTATCCTCCTTCTTCATGCGGCGTCTTCCGGTTTCCTGTGCTCGTCGCAGGGAATGACGTCATTCCCTGCGACGAGCACAGGAACCCGGAAGACGCCGCATGAAGATGGAGGATCGCAGACGGCAGACCGGGCAGAGGCGAGCGGGCGCGGACACTGATAAGTATAGTTTGCTTTTCAGGTGACCGGACAGACGCTGGGGGGGCCCTGGATTACTGGGGATGCGGGGGCTGCTGTATACCGATGTATACATCGGTATGTACCGATGTATACATCGGTATACAGCACTGACTCGCGTATAAGCCGAGGGGGGTACTTTTCAGCCCAATTTTTGGGCTGAAAAACTCGGCTTATACGCGAGTATATACGGTAATATATATAGTCCTCCAGAAGGGGATATTTTTATATATATAAAAAGAGAGAAAACAGGTTTTGTAGTGAATAATACACATTGTTGAAGTGAACACCCATAATTAATTAAAGCAGATTGGGTAATGGGAGGAATCCAACCTTTTCCCTACAAAGCATACATGTATATAAGACTCTTTGACTACAAAGTTTATTATATCTGAGGAAGGCTGTTGTGTATAGACAT